>MNCI01004661.1:1122066-1287689 GCA_015680685.1 Gnetum montanum
AGTAGCCAATCACCACCAAATGGTCAGTTCGTCGATACATAAGCATGTAATCCTTTGTACCTTGAAGGTACCTCATGACTTTCTTTGCAGCCTTCTAGTGGTCGATACCTGGATTACTCTGATATCGGCCCAACATCCCCACAGCAAATGCAATGTCAAGTCATGTGCAGACCTGAGCATACATAAGGCTTCCAACAGCTGAAGCATATGGAATGTTGCTCATGTGAATTTTCTCTAAATCATTCATAGGGCACTAGTTCAAATTGAACCTGTCACCCTTTACAATGGGTGCAATACTTGGTGAACAATCTTTCATCCAAAACCTCTATAGAACTTTATTAATATAGGTTTCCTGTGATAGACCCAGAATATATNAAAATAAACACGTCGACATAAAGTACTTAGCAATAAGGGATCGCATTAAAGAAAATAAAGTGGTCATAGNTAAATTGTTTCACTGCATATAAAAATCCATGATCATTGGTTGCAAGANTTCATTCAAGGATCATGTCACTCGGATGGGACTTGGTTCCATGATATAATATGTTGTACAACATTACAGTGTTAATGAAACTCTATTCAGTTGTGCGTTTTCTCATACAATTGCGCATAAAGTCATTAGAGAACACACACATAAGGTTAGACTGCGGATAAACATTGGGTTTGTTCATACAGTCAAAGTTACCATATAAAGGAATTAACTTTGAGAAATAATACATTGTAGTACATGGAAGATACTACTCGCATTAAGAGAAACTATCGCCATGATTCATGTATTTGTTTCTTGAAAGTTGGATATTAGAATAAATATGGAGACCAAGTGGGAGATTGTAACAATGAATTAGTAGTTTATTATTTACGAACTACACTTTCTATTTCTACTGTCGGATAGTTTTAGAATTTTCCCGGGTGAACTACACTTTCTGTTTCTACTGTCGGATAGTTTTAGAATTTTCCCTGGAGATGAGATAAGACTTCTAAACTTGTTGTGAAGATCTATCTCAGTTAACAATGTGATAGCTTTGGACAGCAACATGACAGTTTTCATTGCAATCCATCTGTTTGAACCGATTCATTGTTATCTGGAAATGGTCTCATATTTTTCTAATAAATGGTAACTGATTCTTGGACCTTCTGACTTCTTGATGGGAGAACAAGGCACGGGGAATCAATTGCAGTGTAGCAGTTCAGGTCCCTTTCACAGTCGCTTACAGTCTGCATACACCATCACCGCAAAGCGCCCATGTGAAAGAAGATCCGTAACATTCAGGCATCAATGGCATCAATGGCTAGTTCGATCTGTTTTTTCAAATTGATTTGTGCATTTTTGTTTCATGCACATTTGTAGATTAAGAGATCTGTTTTTACATGCTTCCGCTTGTGCAATCCGATTTTGATGCACCAGAAAGATTTCTAACATGCTCATCTGAGCGTCCACTTTGACATGCAACGCAGTGGAATACTGGTTTGATTGGCAGCGGCTACACAGCCGACATAAGATGTTCCCTTTGCCTTGCGGCGGCCCTGCCAACGACTGCGGTACAGCACCTCTATCAAACAATCACTCTGGCCTCTCCAATTCTCAACACGGTAAAACTTGAAAGCCTCGTCGATGTGCTCCGTACCGTGATCCGACATGGTCAAAGTTTTTAAAAACATCAGCTAGTAAGCAAGCAATTGATTGCAAATTTACAAAATGCTAGGTTAGGCATGTTTGGTTGTTTGTTTGAGTGCCTGGACATTGAATCCATAAAGATAGTATTCAATTGTACCTCTAAAATCCCACCAAATTATACCTATGAAATCAATCGGAAATTGGGTGGTATGCTAGGGTTTTCAATGATATGATAATTCATGTGTATAGAAAGTAAGATGTTAAGATATCCAGAAACTAGAAATCAGAAATTTTTATAATGTCCAGGAAATTACATTATTCAGATGCGAGCTAAAAATGAGCCAAATAAAAAACGATGTTCTTCATCTTCAATACTTTGTCTGCCCAATTTATATTCTTCTCTCCTTAAATTAATCTAAATTTTTTCATCAATGAGATGATGATAGCTCATTCTTATTCTGGCAATCTGATTCCTTAATTGAATACGAATTTTATAAAAACATATAATATATGTTTAAGTCTTAATCAGTAATAAGAATGATAAAAGAAAATTGAATATTTAAAAAGAAATTGTGAAAGAAAACAGAGAAACTTTAATGAAATTAGAGATGAAAACAAAAACTCATTTTCACAGTTCAAAGAATTATAACATTTAACCTGATTGTTTTGTTTTATATTAACCCTATTACTTATGTTTTCAACCTCGGTCAATTTTGGTAAAATCACAGAAAACCGACTTTTTAAAATTTGAACATTCAACAGCACCAGTAGTAGAAGTATTCTAATAACTAAATATGCCCTAAAACAGTTTATAAACTGCCCAACCATCTCATCTCGGTACTCTATTGAAAAAAACAAACGAGCACTCACCTCCAAAGAGCCAGATACGGGGCAGAAACTGATACATTTGTATTCGCCTAGTGTGGGTGTTTGCATAAATCGTCCCTGCATTCTTGATAACATTTAGTTAGAAATGGCAGTTCTTGAGAATGTTAGAAAAGTACGTGTTATAAACATCAACAGTACGAAAACGGAATGACAAGTCCCACGGAGAACAAGCAGGTCAGCCATGGGGCTTATTTAAAAATAAAAAAAAAGTCTAGACTCAATATTTTTTTAAAAAATATTCACCCCATAAGCTGGTAACTCAGCATTATCTCTAGGAATTGGGCCCATAACTTGAAACCTTGGAATCAAAAGTCATAAATCTTATTATAATAATAATAAGGCATACCATCGTCGTCATCAGAACTGCAGCGACCGATAAGAAGTAGGCGGCCTTGCACAGTTGCCATTTGCAGGAGTAGCATTATCTTGAAAGGAAGGTCCGGCAGTGGCATCCAAGAGTCTGCTCAAAGTCGTAACGCATCACACCCCAATTAGGCTGATGCAAATTACGTGAGTATGGGTACATTAAATGATACTCAGCAGACTTGTAGGAACTGGCCCAAGGCCTCCAGCCTCTCCTGTGCCAGCACTCAGCATATACGAAGCCCTCCACCACGGTGGCGTAGCAGAGTAGCATGTAGAAGATATCCTTATCCTTATCCTTAAACATAGGAGGGGCCTTGCGCAGCGTCATGGTGAACATAGCTACCACCACCATTACCATTGTCCTTCGGCCATAAAAATAAGGATTCGCTGAAAGGAACGCCACATGGGCTCCGCCGCTCCCCAATCCCCAATTATAATATCTCCTGCACAACAAAAATAAAATACTCGTGTATATATGAGAAAATGAAATTGAACTTATATTTATATTTATTTATTTTAATTTATATATCCAATCAGTATCTTTTTCTTTCAATTTTCTTTGACGTAACTCAACATAAGTTGTGATTAAGTTTTCTAGTCTTTACTTAACTTAGGTTAACTTGTAAGTTTTAAACAAGGCCTTTACTTGCTTGGTTGATGTTCAATGCAAACTTGCTCGCAGGAAAGGTGACAACACACAAGACAAAAATACATGAAACTAAACTTTTATATATAATCATATATATGTGAATTTTCACTTACATTTTATTATGATATGTGGTGTAAAAATGTTCCTAATTGTATGAACATGCATAAAAGTGCCTCATCCATGTATGATATAAAATATGTGTAGAGGCATTAACATATATATTTTGTCTTTTAGGTCAAAAATAGGGGCTATTAGCACAACCACCTCACCATAGGAGGTAGATGTGACCCACTAAACAAGAGTATACCACCTACAGGGCTACTCTACTCTTGCCACACCAAAAAAGGGTTTGTCATATTTATGTGCACTTTTCAACTCAAATAAAATCTAACCTATAATGTGCAAAGGCCCTCACCACAGTAAGAAGAAGAGCATACATTATTGTAAACATGATACTCTATCACAATAGTTCATTATTGTAGACATGGTTAAGCATGACACCATAGATTATGAACATGCATACATCATGATGAAAGGTGAGTACCCCTACACTCAACCATACTAATCACAAGCGTTCACACACAATCCAGTGAAATTCCATGGATGGGACTAGCTGTGGCATCTAGATTGTTATGTCTTGATCGTAGTTCATTTTCTTTCCACTTAGACTAGTGGTAGCTTTGTCACGTATGGTTTACTCCAAAGTGAGGCATCTAATAATTGATGTTGTTGCAGCCTTATGCTACTCCTAATGATAATAGAGAAATTAATTATTTAATCTAATTAACAATGAAAAGTAAAGCCTAAACTATCCTACATGCGATGAGTATCCATTCCTAACCTTCCATACATGCCTTGGACTTCATGCAACTATTGTTGAGATTACCAAGTATACTATTATTGGCTATACCAAACGATAACACTACCAGGTTACTAAGTAATTACACTTAAGCACTTGCAATTAGTTGTATTCATTTTTCTTAATGACAAAAAGAATAAAGAGCAATGAATGATAAACATTAACTAAGGAAAATAGTAAGTATTTAAGTAATTAACAATAATAAAGCTAAGTAGATGCTACAATGATGGAAGTAATCTCAATCTTTATTGTCAAACATGTAATGTGTCCAAGTACATTACATTCGAATAAGGATGTCATATAATTACTTAGCATCACACTGTGGGCATGCACTAGAAACAAACTAATAGAATTTCCCTATATCTATCTGTAATATATATAAGCAAACTGTGCATCCAAGTTTTGTATTTATAGGCTAGCATGGATGAGGTGATATTGGATCCCCAACATTAGAGGTTGTGCCCCAATATCAGATACTTGATAATGCAACTCTGATATCAAAGCCCTACCGAAACATGACTCATCATAGCCCCACGACTGAATGAAAGCTTATCCTTGAGTTAAACAAAATGAGGAACAAGTTCTGTACAAAATATTACAAAGATATGGGATTATTGACTGACTCTAACAAACACGCAAACTAACTATTTCCTACTACAGTGGTGTTTTACAAAAATGGACACAACATGACAAAACAACAAAATTGAAGAAGCTATGTAGTTCTCAGAGGCAATGGCTCTTTCATTGGCTGCTTCCCTTTGTCATCAAGCTTCTATAATTTGTAATGATCCAAGAACACCTATAACTTCTCCTTTTCCATTCTTAGGTCATGCACTATCTAGGCTGATAATCCAATGTATGTTGGAGCTAGTACCACCCATGTACATGATAGTTGTACGAACATCTAATTGGATTTCACATACCACATTGCAAACTACCTTCATTCCTCCTCAAAAGCCCTAGCCTTTTCTCTTAATTTTTGATAATTAATTAATCTCCTATCCAAGTCTGAAGCTACATCTCTTTGCCCATGGTAGTGAGCCTTAACTACTTTTAGTTCCAAGTTTTCTACGTGAAGTTTCTGTAGAACATCATTTTTATCTGCAAACTCCTTCTCGTATAAAGCATAAGTGGCTAGTACTTGCTATTCTAATTCATATCTAGGCCAACCTGCTATTAACATGGCCAGGTTAGCTAATGACATGTACTACTTCAAATCTTCAATATGCAAGTCCTTGTTTTTCACTTCCACTTAGCAAACCAGGGCATAACTATCTAGAATAGGCTACCAATCAGGATTTTGCACTAGCATGGAACTAATGCAAGCCTTTGCCATCTAGATTTCTCTCATTGATTTTCTTGTACATGCTAATCTAGTCCCAAAAGTACTCTTTCAACTTCTTGTGCTTTTTGGCCTCATTCTACCATGTGCTTATCTCAATCGTAGACTTTTGATGTATGGTGCATACCTCTTCAATTGAGAGGGTTCAGTTCTCTCTAGCCAATCTACTAATATCCTACTTGATCCTCACCAGTTACTTACTCAACTAGTGTATACTCTCCTTTAAGATGTTTTTCTGCTTTTCAATGATGGTCAACCTTGTGTTGTTAGCAACAAGCTACTTATTTTCCTCCAAGGTAATGGTCAATGCCTTTGCACAAGCATATTCTTGTGCTTCAATAGCTAAGGCATTACATACTACTTTCTCCTTCTCCTATTTAGTAACTTTATTTTTCTCAATCAATTAGCCCAGCTGCTTTGTTTAGAACTGCTCTAACTAGTTAGGTGCAATGAATTGAAAAGGGTCCCTTCTTTCAGCCCTCAAGGCGACAAGCCATTATTGAAATTGTTGTATCTCTACTTTTGCATGCTTTAACCTGGTCTCTACCATGACTAGTTTTCCTTTGGTGGCTATGAGGTTGGATGTAGTAACATCACTGGGGATGTCGAAGAGGGTTTTCATGACCTTCCCAATCTATAGCAATCTATCGAGCACATCCTTGTGAGTTGTAGGAGTCATCGAAGTCTTGACTAACATTTGTGCATCTCTATTTCTAGTTAAGTCCACCAGGGGCACAATAGGCACATTAAAGTATTTTTTGATGTGATCTATCATAACTTTTGCTACACCTTCTACATCTTGGTACTACATGACCATAACTATGGCACCTTCTCAAGTGTCAAGCATCACTTGGAAAGATGCAGCATTCCCAGAGATCTACTATGACCACTAGGCTTCTCCTCTAGATTGAAAAGAAATCTATCCCCTTGATGGATCGACAAAAACTGTAGGCTAAATGGCATCATCAATGACTTGGAAGAGGTTGGATTTGTCCCTGCTTCCCCAATTGAGTGTTTCAACAAATTTCTGCAGATGGCTTATTAAGGATCTATAATCTTGTGATGGTGGTTGATGAGAGCGATTACTCTAATTATTAGAGTGGTTATTATTAGAGAGGGTACTCTAATAATTAGAGTAGTTATTATTGGAGTGATTACTCTAATTATTGGAGTGGTTACTCTAATAATTAGTGGTTATTATTGGAGCGATTAATTTAATTATTAGAGCAGTTATTATTGGAGTGGTTACTCTAATAATTAGAGAGGTTATTATTGGAGTAGTTATCCTAATTATTAGAGTGGTTACTCTAATTATTAAAGTAGTTTGTCCCAAGTCTATAAATACAGTGCCTAGGCGCACAATTGAAAAGGAGTCCTGTAGCAGTCAAGTAGTGAAACTCTTGTAGTCTGTTTGAAGGTTAGAGTATTTTCCAAGTGCCCATAGCAGGAGGTCGAAGTGTGGATGGATCTTTATTCGAGCATTATGTACCTAAGCACACCTTGTGTACGAAAATAAAGACGAGCTCTTTGATTCATCCTTGCAGCACTTGAGATTTATTTTCTTACACATTTGTTTTATTTTATTTTCTTATGCATTTATTTTATTTTATTTTATTTTATGCACTTTACATTTTTGTTATTAGTGTAGTAATTCATTTTGAGTTCTTAAGAAAATCAATAAAATACACTCAGTACGATCACTTTAAGCACGCGTGTAACACTTGGAGACCCAGTAATGATTAGCGTTTGGTAATCCCAGTAGTGTTGCACTCGTTCAGGATGTGTACGGCTAGTGAGAATGGATACTGGTGTTAGGATTAGTTAAAGCCTAGTTAATTAGTAGTTAAGTTAAATTAGTCACTTAGTTATCTATCTCTTTCCCTATTAGCACAGGACATAAAAACATAAAAGCTATAAAAATCATATGCCTCAAGCTTACTTAACCATACAATCATGACATATAGGTAAGCTTGGGAAGACAACGATCAACCAACCCATCCTTCTTCCACAAGGGTGCATAAGCACTTAGTCCTTGGAATTCGATTGGATCATACATGAAATGCTCATATCTGTATGGTTGAGTGTAGGGGTACATCGCCACTCATCATTGGCACCGTTGTCGAGGACTTAGTTGTTTGTGGGCTAACTACAACATAGGAAATCATTCACATCGTTCAAACAAACCCTTAGGGTTGGTTGAGAAAATAATAAACAAGAATGCATTGCACATTGAATAGACAAGTATGTATCCTTCTTTGTATGAAAGCGCCTCACCACCTAGGTCTAAAATAGAAAATAGTCGGCAGCGTAATACACATGATGTTGATCCACCAGTCCCTCAAAAAATTCGAGTGGTATATATTCATCCCAATGAGTATATACCAGACTTCACCTTTATCCTCCATCAAGACGAACAACTACGTTGGCAAGACTTAGAAGGTAACATAGTGTTACCTCCTAATCGTTCAATCCTGAGCATGCTTCTTCATGCTCTCACATGAATTGGCATGCTACACTTACATTCAGAATACATTGTGTAAGACCATGATTTGAGAAAATACCATCCCATAGAGGCATGACGTCAAAGAAACTTACAACAGGAGAGACATCATAAGTCTTTGAAGGGTAAGTGGTCCCAGGATGCTCCACATGTCTTAAGTGAAAATGAGGGTGGTGAATCTACCTCAGGTAGTCGCCCACACAACGATGTTCCTCTGCTTGACTTTGGCCAAGGGGTTGTGTATCAGGACCTTCATTCTACTATTCATAACCCATGGGCACAAAGGGTCCGAAAAAGGAACATGAACTCATGATAAAGGTGGACATTCTAATTGCAATCGTGATCGGGGCTGAGACCACAAAAGAGAAGGTAGCAAACACCATTATGATGATGGTTCTTCTTCTTCTTCACCTTCATCATCTCCTTCACCCTCTCCTTCAATATCTGGATGTGGTCATAAAGAAAAACATCATGGGCATAAAGGTTGGAAAAGTGGAAGTCATAGACAAAACAACTAGGAAAGGGGATAGAGGCACTCTATAGAGTCATGACATAGAAGAAGGGAGAGTAGGGAACAACATAGGCATCATAGATGCCATGGATGAGACAATCACAATGAACCCCTACTCGCTACTCGAAGTATGTTGGACATAACTAAGGCTGTTAGAATTCCAACAAGGCACCAAAAAGATAGTAGGATCAAGAGATTAGATATGAATAATATCCCATGATTTGAAGGGGGATACAACGTTGATCCTCAAAATCACTTACAAGAATTCCATGATGCGTGTGCCTTACAAAATATAGAGAATGAATGACAAAAAATTAAGTTATTTCCACGGACACTAGTTAAAGAAGTGGAAAGTTGGTCCCAGTCTTTAGAACCGAAATCCATTCATAGGTGGAGTACTATGTTAGAACTATATAATGGGTACCAAATGTACTCCCGAGTGTCTAACTTGTGAAAGCAAATCCAAGGCTGGAAACAAGGAGGACATGAACCCTTAGATCCTGCCATTGGTCAATACTATGCATTGTTACATCGTTGTCTTGGCCATGGTTATTCGTAAAGGGATCAACTACACCATCTCATGGATGGCCTTAGGCATGAAACAAGAAGAACCCTTGGGACTTATGCCCAAGGAAGACTATCCGAGCATAGGTCCCATCAAATTCAAAGACTATTGGAGCAAGTTGCCAAGGAAAAAGGTGAGCTACAAAAGAGAGAAAGTGCAGAAGAGTATAATCGAGATCCTTCCCTTCGGAAGAGGGGAGTAAGATTTTGTGAGGATAAAGATGAGTCACCACTCGAAGAGATGGTAAATGGGAAAATTTTTCCTATCCAAAATATGACATCAGAAGTTTTGGCAAAGGTATACCAAATGTGGGATTCCCTAGACAATAGATTTCAAACTGTTTTTAAAATAGTAGAGGAGTCTAGAGAGCAAGGTAGTGAGAAAAGAAAAAAGAAAGAGGTTGAACATGCACGTAGCAAGGGTAAGGGCAAAGTTGCCATCATTGAAAAGGTTGTGGATTTGGAAATAGACAATGATAGTGGATGTGAGAAATGTCAATATGACCATCCTAAGGGATGTTGCCCTATAATCTCACATCTGTAGGAGTCTTGGGTGTATGCACTCAACCCATGATTAAACAAAAGGAAAACACCTTAAAGATTACCTTATCCTCAAGGTAACGCAAGGCAGTTCCACCAACCCTTAACATATTATCCTAGTGGAACTCCACCACAACCGATTGAGAAATATCAATAATGACAGCACCCACAATCATGGGGAATGCCACCATCAAGGCAATAATATCCTTACCAACAACCTAACCTGTATGGATATTATGTGCAGTAGCCAATCTTCCCACGTGACTCTACTGGTCACATCACTCCTCAACCTCACTACTAAGCCGGTGAGTATTATGGGACTCCATCTTCTAGGGATGATATTCCACAAGCATATTATCCTTCTCATCTAGTCACATCTCTTCCACCAATAGCTCCACTACCACCTGCTCCAGCTATGTAGGGTGAAATCCCTACCCATCCATAGCAACGTAATGCAACAAGGGCTATTAACTCTCAACATACTATTGGTCTCAACAACCACATGAAGAAAAGAACTTTCTGTAGAACCAACAGACCAACCAAGCCCTTGCAATCACAAGTGGTTGATTCCTTAGATGCCTCAGTATTAATCAAAAATTTAGAGCCCCCTTCAACCCAATCACTGCACTCAATGCATATGGTCATGCTAACACATGTTGTCACTGATTAGATCAAAGTTTCCCACCTTCCCAGGAAATTATCTAATTCTAGGAGTCCTTTGATATACTTATAAATCACTAGAAATGCACCATGTAGAGCTCTTTTGGATTCAGGTTCCAATGTTAACTTGATTTCTCAAGAAATGTACAAGGCCTGGAACCTACCTCCATTGAAAAAGAGTAACATCCTTCTAGAGTTGGTTGACCTGTCCATCACTATTCCATTGGGACTAGTGGAGGACATTGTTACCATTATTTGTGGGTGGTCATACCCAACTAACTTCCTAGTGATTTAGGTGAACAACTGTAAGGGGGACTTCCCAATCATAATGGGAAGATCATGGCTAAGAACCATTGATGCGCACCTAGGAATCCATGATCTTTTCCTAGAAATATCAAAGCAAAATACATTCAAAAAGGTTGAGAAGAAGAAATTTCCATGCATCACATACAGTGACATAAGGTGTAATTGCATGCAGAGGTCATGGTTTGTGCAAAGTTTAACATTTCTTGTATGCAATCAGTGTGTACAAGTGATTAACATACAAAGATGCCTGTATGTAGCAACCACACAATAGGAAGGCATCCAATGGCTAACAGCTGATCAAGAAAGTAGTTTACTCATATGCATGGAACCAACTGATGGTTTGACTTGTGCTTAGATCGATAGCATAGACGCATTAGAGCAAGTCCACCACCAACTTCCAAGTCTTAACCTTAAAAATGTCAACTGGGGAAAGTTGGAAATCCCTGAGAAATTTAAGCAGGAGCCCCTTGAGCTAAAATCATTGCCCACTGGTATGAAATACATGTTCTGTAAAAATAGAAAATTGGTAATTATCAATGTTAAGCTTGCTCCTCAATAGAAAGAAGAACTACTAAAGGTAATAAATAAATGGTCAAAAGCCTTCACTTGGTCATATTCCAAATTAACTAGAATAGATCCTAGGATATGCCAACATAGAATTTACACTGACCCCTCCATGAAGCCTTGAATACAACCATAGAGGCGATTGAACCCTAAGCTAAAGTAAGTAGTTAAGGAAGAAATCGAATAGCTTCTCAAGGCTAGGTGTATATACCCCATTGCTGATAGCGAATGGGTTAGCTCCTTAGTTATTGTGCCTAAAAAGGGAGCAAATGGAGGGTGTGCATAGATTTTAGGCTACTAAATATGGCAACATTCAAAGATCTCTTTCCATTGCCATTTTCTGACCAAGTCTTAGACACCATTGTAGGGCATCACTATTACAATTTTTGGATGGATATAGTGGATATAACCAAATACAAATAGCCCCAAAAGACCAAGCCAATAATACATTCACCAGTCCTTGGGGAACGTATGCATACAAACAGATGTCGTTTGGCTTGTGCAATGCCCCTGCAACATTTCAATGACTAGTTCTAAGCATCTTCCAACAACAGATAGGAAATGGTGTAGTAGTCTTTATGGACGATACACCACTTATGGAGAAAACTTTGATCAAGCCCTGGACCGGTTAGAGCAAGTGTTAAAAAGATGTGTAGAAACCAATTTGAGGCTCAACTAGCAAAAAATCCATTTGATGGTCCAGGAGGGCATAGTACTAGGGCACAAAATCTCACACACAAGGATAGAGGTAGACCCCAAGAAAATCAAAATTATCTAAGGAATTACCCATCAACCAAAAACTATCAAAGATATTCGGTCATTCCTTGGACATATTAGCTACTATAAGAGATTTGTTGAGAAATTTTCAAAGGTTTCCAAACCATTGGTGGAATTAATGAAAAAGGAAATACCTTTTGAGTGGACTAGGGAATGCGAATTAGCTTTCCAAACTCTGAAATAGAAGCTAGTAGAAACACCCATTCCACAAGCTCTTGACTAGTCCAAACCATTCCATATCATGATTGACATGTCCAACAATGCCTCAGGAGATGTACTTACATAGTTAGATGACCAAAAGCATCCTTATTACATCCACTATGCAAGTAGAAGTATTGCTGGTGTATAACTTAACTATACTACCATAGAGAAAGAATTAATAGTTGTAGTGTTTTCACTAGAAAATTTTAGACACTATGTATTAGGATATAAAGCATATGTACATACAAATCATAGTGCAATCTGGTTCCTCATGAATAAGCCAATGGTAAGCCCTCGTATCATACGATGGCTTGTAATCTTACAAGAGTTCGATCTTAAGATGATCGATTGCAAGGGCATTGAGAATGTAGTTACTGATCATTTATCTCGGTTGTGATGGAACAACAAAGAGGATGAGTATCCAATTTTTGATCATTTCCGTGATGAATTCCTCTTTTCTGGTGTAGTGAATAATCAATCACCCATGGAGACAAACTGGTACAGTAGCCTTCTTACCTATCTCCTCACCCAACAAACACCACAAGAGTTAAACCTTAAGAAGAAACAACAGTTTCCTCACCGAGCCAAGTACTTTATGGAGATCAATGGGAAACTTTACAAAGTGTGTCCCGATGGCTTGGTTCAATGGTGTGTTCTTGATATAGATCAACAAAGAGTTCTCCAAGACACTCATGAGGGTCCTTATGAGGGTCATTATGTTGGGAGATGAATGGTCATCAAGATCTTGCTTGCAGGATATTATTGGCCTACATTATTTTGGGATGCCCATAAATTCATCCAATCTTTTGAGCGTTGTCAACGTGATGGGGGGATGACTACTAGAATGGAGGATTCGCAATAATGGATCCAACCATTAGAACCCTTTAACATTTGGGGAATTGATTTTATGGGGCCAATTACACCAATGTCCAATGGAAAAGCCTATATCATTGTTGCTATTGATTGCCTAACTAAATGGGCAGAAGTAACTGCTATTAATAATTCTACATCATCTACAGCTACATGATTTGTTCAACAAGAAATCATAAATAGGTTTGGTGTGCCTCGTGCACTTATTTCAGAAAATAGTACCCACTTCACAAGTTCAACATTTCAGAAATTAATGCAACACTTAGGGGTTGAGCATAAATTAACTACACCATACCACCCCCAAGCGAACGGTCAAGAAGAAGTCGCCAACAAGGAGATTATGAAGATATTAACAAGAACTATTAGCAAGTTTAGGAGAGACTGGAGCATTAAACTGAATGATGCTCTTTGGGCATACCACTCCACATGGAAAATCCCTACAGGCTGCTCTCCCTATGAGTTAGTGTACAGTAAATTACCAATGCTTCCCATTCAAACTGAGATCCATACACTATCCATGGCATGTGACCTCAACCTTGACCTTGATCTAGCACAGAAACAACGATTAGTAACCCTTAACTTGCTAGATGAAAACCAACTAGTTTCCCTATCATCTAATGAGTTTCACAAGGCATTCAATAAACAACGTCATGACCTAAGAATTAGGAAAGTTAAATATCATCCAAGAGATAAGGTTTTCTACTGGAATCCCACACATGTGCTATAATGTACTAAATTTCAAACACTGTGGGAAGGATCTTAAATTATTTACACAACTTTTCCTTCAAGGGCCATGACAATATACAAACCTAAGAGCCCAAACAAGAAACTGTTGGTAAATGTGCAATAAACCAAACCTTTTCATGAGCTTAGGACAACCAATACACATGCTACCTCTCTTGATGGATAACCCTACTCACTATTTCATATCTCCTCCTTCCAACATAGTCATGGGGGAGATGGCCACCTATGCTAACCATTCTAAGCACTCAATTCTTTTTGAGTTTTTGTTTTACACATTTTTTTTACACATTCTTTCGACTTTTCTTAATTTTTTTTACACCATCGTTCATATTTTTACCATTTCTTTGTTTGCTTGATTTCTTTTATTCATCATCCAATAAGTTCTCATGATGGTGGATTGAATTATATCATATTGATTGCTGATGTTTTGTTTTTACCTTTGAATTATGATGTTGATATTAAGGTATGGTTCTTTTGGTAAAACAGGCAATGAGCCCACGCCGTCCACTCATCCATACAACTCTATGATCTCCTTTAGCTTGGAACTATACAGTCCCTTTTTTCTAAGTAAACTTGTTAATGAATTGGTGGCTGGGCACTTTTCAAACCAAGGAAAGACTCAGGATGAAAAGGTTGTGACTTCAAGGGGATTCAATACATTTGTGCTGGTCATTCTCTTCAGTACTTGGATGCTTTTTCTTGGGTTTTCTGCCATTTTGACATTGATTAAATATCATGAAGCTGAGTAAATAAAGATAATTCTTTGCATGGTGTGGTTCTCATGCAAAAAAAAAGAGAAAAAAGTGAGAATTCAAAGAACACTCCTTAGACATAATAAAGTAATATGGGCTACAAGCACTAGTTATGGAACTGGAAAGACATGTTACCCATGCCTAAAGGTTCCCTCTAACTAAGGCCCTTTCTCGCTTCCTGCTTCTCCATCTCGCTCTCCTTGGAATGGTGGTGACTCTTTCTAGAAGCATTCTTATTGCTTCAGATGGATGGATTGGTCAAGTGTGTTGATGCAAGGTCACTGGATGTGGTTTGTTTGAGTCTAGATTTGGGATGAGTTCTACTTAGTCACATTAACCATGAAATACACAAGGGAATTTACAAAACCTTATTTTTGGGATTCCATTTCATTCTCTCCTCTCCATCTTTCTTCTCATTTTTCCACCTCATTGTTGGTTTTATCATTAGTCCATTTCTACGTTGATGCATTATTTTTCTTTGGTGAATTCTTGTGGGTAAGTTTTTAACTCTTTCTTCCAAATGACATGCCTAGAGCCTATGGACTCTTTGGTCTATGGGTTTGTTAGGGCATAAAAGGCATGAGCCTGCTTTGGAGAGGACCCACTAGCATTCCTTTTAGGTGCAACTGTTAACTTCTTATCCTTAAACATTTCCTACAATCAATCATTTATTATTTCATCCCCATCCATGGCATCCATTTTATTGGCATTTTTGTTGTTATTTTTTCTCATCTTTCTTGTTCCGAAGGTTCACTGTTAGTCGTGGGGGCCCTAGCACAAATTTTTCAATTTTTTTCATTTTACTAATTTCCTAACCCCTACACCTTGGGTAGTTTCCAATGATAAATCTCTAGACTAATTTTTTCCATAACCACAACTCATCCAATGCACTTTATATCAAGGCAAGGTATCAATTGCATTGTGAATTATCTATCCTTGCTCATTGGTGACTGTGTTGTGTGTGCAAATGGTGATCATACAAACAATGGACTAGGCTTGGAGGAAGTACTCAGGATGGACTAGAATTGGAGCATTTACGAAAGAAGCAAGTTTGGTGGCATGGCTATGGATAAACAACGGAAGGCACAATCTCGGCATTGGCAGCAACATGCTCCATCTTCTTTCTCTCTCTATTTTTCTCTTCAAGTTGCCAAATAAAGGCTTGGATGTCATTTCTGTATGAGTGTTCACCACAATGGTCATGAACACTAATGTTGTAATATGCTTATTGATCCATTCACTCGGCATGTTAAGTCTATCATCCCATTCCACCGTCAGTTGTTAGTTAGTCAATAATCCCATACCTTCCCAATATTTTGTAAGGAACTTGAGGATGATTTTTCATTCAGTCGTGGGGGTATGATGAGAGCAGTTACTCTAATAATTAGAGTGGTTATTATTGGTTTGGTTACTCTAATAATTAGAGTGGTTATTATTGGAGAAGTTATTCTAATTATTAGAGCGGTTACTCTAATTATTAGAGTAGTTGCTCCCAAGTCTATAAATATAGTGCCCAGGTGCACAATTGAAAAGGAGTCTTGTAGTAGTCAAGTAGCAAAACTCTTGTAGTCTATTTGAAGGTTAGAGTATTTTCCAAGTGCCCAAAGTAGGAGGTCGAAGTGTGGATGGATCTTTATTTGAGCATTGTGTACCTGAGCACACCTTGTGTACAGCAATAAAGATGAGCTCTTTGATTCATCCTTGTAGCACTTGAGATTTTTTTCCTTACATATTTCTTTTATTTTATTTTCTTATGCATTTATTTCATTTTATTTTATTTTATGCACTTTACATCACTTTGAGTAGCGTAGCAATCCATTTTGATCAATTAAGCAAATCATTAAAATACACTCAGTACGATCACTTTGAGCATGCATGTAACACTTGGTAACCCAATAACAATTAACGTTTGGTAATCCTAGTAGTGTTGCACTCATTCAGGATGTGTATAGCAAGTAAGAATGGATACTAGTGTTAGGATTAGTTAAAGCCTAGTTAATCAGTAGTTAAGTTAAATTAGTCACTTAGTTATCTATCTCTTTCCCTATTAGCACAGGACATAAAAACATAAAATCTATAAAAATCATATTCCTAAAGCTTACTTAACCATACAATCATGACATACAGGTAAGCTTGGGAAGACAACAATCAACAAACCCATCCTTGTTCCACAAGGGCGCATAAGCACTTAGTCCTTGGAATTCGACCGAATCATGCATGAAACACTCATATTCGTATGGTTGAGCATAGGGGTACCTTGCCACTCATCAGTGGCAGTGGGACTTGAGGCTCTTGCCATTACTTTAGTTCTTGTTCTATCTCCTTTTCTAGTTCTTGTTCTTGCACCTTTTCTAGTTTTTTTTCTTTCTCTTCACCAAGGTCTTTTTTTGGTGTTGCTAGTTTGAGTAACTAAAAGAATGAAGAATTTTGGGCCCTTCTAGGAACATCATTAGTGTAACCTAGGATTTCAACTTACTTGCACAACTTCCTGATTAGGCAAAGAAATGAAAGTGTTGGCTTCCCTACCTTTCTTTCCTTAAACCACCATTGAATTTCCATGAAGTACAGTTGGGCAAGGTTGGTGTCGTATTTGCCCATTAGGATTGCACTTTCTCTAGCTGCATAGGTTTATATCCTATTCAACCCTTTATTGGGAAAGAGATGGTATGTGCCAATTATAAAGTAAATTCTCTCTTCCAGAGTCAACTCATTATATATTCTATCTTCTTTATTATATGTCTATTTTAGCCACAACTTCCTTGTTCCTACGTCAAATCTTGTGGACATGTATGCTACTTTGGCCCCCACATTAGGTATGTTTAGAGCCTCTCCAATGACCTTTACTAAGAAAGAAATAGAGATTCAACCAACGTTGACGGTGATGCCCTCTACTTTATTGTGCCAAAATTGGTACATTTCACCAAGGTACCATTCACCACTTTTAGAAAGGATCTACCATAAACGTGATGCCTAAAGCTAAGTTCTGATCGCCTCAAGGAAAAATTCCTTGAATGGCCTGAATTTCATTTCCATGATGACCATGGTTAGCATGGATCACTCCTGGATGGCTTGGAGGCATTCTTGGGACAACATGAGGCATTATCCCTATGCTTAATCCTATGGTTCTGCAGCCTCTACTTGGACCAACTATCTTGTGATAGGGGCTTCTTGATGAATGTTAAATGATTGGGCCTCTTGTTCTTCATGCTCAGTTGGTGGGACTTATTCTCCTAGTCAGCTTCTACCATCCCCTCAGGTGTTTACTTACACCCTATGAAGGTCAATGATGAGCGATGAGTACCTATACACTCAACCACATGAATCATAAGTATTCATCCATGATCTAGTCAAATTCCATGGATGGGACTAGTTGTGGCATCTAGATTGTTATGTCTTGATCATAGTTCATTATCTTCCCACTTAGACTAGTGGTAACTTTGCCATATTGATGTTGTTGTGAATTTATGCTACTCCTAATCTTAATAGAGAAATTATTTATTTAGTTTAATTAATAATGGATAGTGATGGGATGTGATATCGCATGGGCCATGATATTTCATCCCCTGTGATATCATGTAGGTGATATCGTGTCTTCCCCTGCGATATTGTGTATGTGATATCGCAGTGTGCCACCAAATCTATAAATAAGATGTGGCTCTCCCTTGTTTCAAAGTTTTAGCCCTAAACTGTAGCGAAACTCTGGCAGTTTTACCTCTCCAAAGATAGAATAATTTCCATGTGCCCGCAATAGGAGCTCCAAAGTGAACAAATATTTATTCGAGCAAATATTGTACCTAAACACAAGTTTGTGTACGGAAATAAAGATGAACTTCTTGGATAAACCTTGCAGTGCATGGACTAGGATAAATAGGACTTTATTTATTGTTATTTATTGTTCATCCTTTAAATGCTTTATTAGTTAGTTAAATATCTCTCAACCCTTCTCTCCTAGTTAAGTGCATTCAGTACGATTGCTTCGAGCACGTGCGTTACGCTTGGTAATCCCAACAACAAATAGCATTTGGTAAGCCCAAAGGTTGCATTGGTTCAAGGTGTGAATGGTAAGTGGGAATGGATACTGATGCTAGGTTAATTCAGACTTAGTTAGTTAGTTAAAGTTAGTTAATTAGTCTCTTCACCCTTCACCTCATCAACATAGGAGATAAAACAAAAAAGATATAAAAATCATATACCTCTGACTTAACCATACAACCGTGACAAATACAAGTAAGTTTGGGAAGACAACGAATGATTAACCTTAACTATTTTATAAGGCGTGTAGGCACTTAGTCTGTGGAGTTCAACCTGATCACATGTGTAACGCTCGTATTCGTATGGTTGAGTGTAGGGGTACCTCACCACTTATCATTGGCACCATTGTTGGGGACTAAGATGTTTGTGTGCTGAGTAGAACATAGGAAATCATCCACATTCGTTGGGAAGCTTAAACGAACCCTTAGGGTTAATCAGAAGAAAAATTAAATACGGTCAATAGCACACCAACAAAATAACAATGTCTTCTTCTTCTCATAAAAGCACTTCACCACCTAGAGATCATACAAGAAACAGTCGGAAGTTCAACATGCATAACCGAGAACTGCCAGTTCCTCAATAGCATCGAGTGGTACATACCCATCCCGATGAGTATATACCCGATTTTACTTTTCTCCTCCATCAGGATGAACAACTACATTGGCGTGATTTGGAAGGTAACATAGTGTTACCCCCAGATCGTGTAGTCCCCAACATGCTCCTTCATGCTCTTGCACAGATAGGCATGACGTAGCTATATGTTGAATACGTTGTAGGAGATTTTGACACAAAGGATTACCATCCCACAGTGGTGCAATGTTTAAGGGACTCATGGCAGGAGAGCCACCATACATTGTTGAAGGGCAAATGGGTCCCACACGTCCTAAACAAACTTGGAGATGGTGAACCAGTTATAACAGGTTCTCTATCAATTGATGTTCCCCCTCCTAACGATGGTGAGGAGGTGGGGTATCAGAACCTATGCTCCATGATACACAATCCTGGTTCTGATCCCCATGGACACCAAGTGTTCACTGAGGGAACAAAAACACATAACAACGATGGGCATTCGGATTGTCACCACGATCGGGGCCGTAGCCACCAAAGAGAAGGTAAGAAACATCGTCATGACGATGGTTCCCCTTCTTCTTCCCCTTCATCACATCATTCATCCTCTTCTTCCACATCAGGACGCAGTCACCAAGAGCACAACGGTGAGGATAAAGGTAAGCAAAATAAGAGACCTCAATGGGAGAGTCGAGATCAAGGACGAGGGCAATCTAGAGATTCTAGGCATGGTAGAAGGGAAAGTAGGGAACCATGTAGGCATCATAGACATCATGAAAGAGATGATCATGATGAACCCCTACTTGCCACCCGAAGTATGTTAGATATTACGGAGGCAGTGAGAATACCTACAAGGCATCAAAAAGATAGTTGGATCAAGAGACTAGACATGAATAATATCCCATGATTTGAGGGGGGATACAATGCTAATCCGTAGAACCACTTACAAGTATTCCACGATGCCTGTGCCTTGCAGAACATAGAAAATGAGTGGCAGAAGTTAAATTTGTTCCCTAGGACACTCATAAAAGAAGTGGAAATTTGGTACTAGTCTTTAGAGCTGGAAACCATTAGGAGGTGGAGTACGATGTTAGAACTTTTTAACAATAAATACCAAACATACTCCAGAGTGTCCAACTTGCTTAAGCAAATCCAAGGATGGAAGCAGGGTAATCACAAACCCTTGGATGCTGCCATGGGCTAATATTATGCATTGCTACATCATTGCCTGGGCCATGGTTATGCACAATGGGATCAACTATGCCACCTCGTAGATGGGCTAAGACATGAAACTAGGAGAACCCTTGGGACATATGCCCAAGGAGAAGTTCATAGATTGTTGGAGCAAGTAGTTAAAGAAGAAGGGTCTTATGAAAAAGTGAAAGCATGGAAGAGTATAACCACGATCCTTACCTCTGAAAGAAGGGAGTGAGATTCTGCAATGAAGAGGATGAGTCACCACTCGAAGAGTTGATGAATAGAAAAACCTTACCACTTAAAAAGCTAACAACAGAAGTGTCAGCTAAGATAGATGAAATATATAGCTCCTTAGATAGTAAAATTGAAACTATCTTGAAAATCGTAGAGGATTCTAAGAAGGAACGAAGTAGTGACCATGATAAGAAAAAGCGGAGAGATTTGGACCATGCACGTAACAAGGGTAAGGGGAAAATGACTATCACCGATGAAGTTGTGGATTTCGATATAGAAAATGATGGTGGATGTGAGATCTACCAATATGACCATCCTAAGGGATGTTTCCCAATAATCTCACATCTGCAAGAGTCCAGGGTGTATGCACTCAACCCAATACTTAACAGACAACAAGCTCCCTGTCAGTTACCTTATCCTCAAGGTAACCTGAGGTAGTTCCACCAACCATTAACGTATTATCCAAGTGGAACTCCACCACAACCTATCTGGAAACATCAATAGTGACAATACCCACAGTCATGGGGGATGCCATTGCCGAGGCAACAATACCCTTACCAGCAACCAGACCCATATGGCTACTACGTGCAGCAGCCGATTTCTCCAAGTGACTCTATGGGTCACGCAACCCTACAACGTCACTACCAAGTTCGGGAGTATTTTAGTACTCCTTCTCCTACATAAGATGCACCACATGCATACCATCCTATGAATCCATCCACCACTCATACGTCGCTAGTTCCACTACTGCCCACTCCAACAATGCAAGGGAAACTCCCCACTCAACCACAGCAACATAATGCTACAAGAGCTGTAAACCTTCAACTTGATGTTGGTTCTGACAACCATAAAAAGAGAAGACCTTTCTTTAGAACCAAAATCCAAAATAAGCTCTCACAACCATAAGTGGTTGAGTCAGTGCATGCACCTCCAACACACAAGGCTTTGAAGCTCCCTTCAAACCAACAACAGGGCTTAACACATATGGTTATGTTAACACATACCGTTACCGACTGGATCAAGGTAGGACACCTTCCTAGGAAACTCTCTAACCCTGTAAGTCCCTTAATCTACCTCCAAGTCACTGGGAATGAACCTTATAAGGCTCCTCTTGACTCAGGTTCTGAAGTCAACTTAATTTCACAAGAAATGTATCAAGCCTGGTACCTACCTCCACTCAAGAAGAGAAATATTCAATTAGAGCTGGCTGACCAGTCCATCACCATTCCCTTGGGATTGGTGGAGGACATCGTTTCCACTATGTGTGGTTGGTCATACCCAGCTAATTTCTTGGTGATAGAATTCAACAGCAACAAAGGGAACTTCCCATTTATAATGGGAAGGGCATGGCTAAGTACAATAGATGCATGCCTAGGAATCCACGATCTTTCCTTGAAAATATCTAAGGAAAACATTTATGGAAAGATCAAGAAGAAGAAAGTTCCATGCATCACATACAATGACTCAGAGGATGATGACATGGAGGAATGCTCAACATCTTCTCCATGCAGTTGGTATGCCCAAGAACCTCAAATAAAAATATGTCTATATGTAGCAACCACACAACAAGAGAACACCCTGTGGTTGATAGCTGATCAAGAGAGTAGCCCACCAACATGCATCGAATGAACTGGGGGAACAACTCATGCCCACAATGAAGGCATAGATACATTGGAGTATGAGCGTCATCGACTTCCACCCCTTAACCTAAAAACATCAATCAGGAGAAGTTGAAAACTTCTACAAAATTCAAATAGGCACTCCCTTTAAATTCATTCATGGGAAAGATGGCCACCTATGCTAATAATTTGAGGCCCTTAATTCTTTTTAAGTTTTTGTTTTACACATTTTTTTACACATTTTTTGTTTTGCACATTTTTGTTTTACAAATTTCTTTAACTTTTCTTGTTTTTTTTTTTACAACATCGTTTATACTTTTTTATTTCTTTGTGTGTGTGTGTGTGTGTGTGTGTGTGTGTGTGTGTTATCCATCTTATTAAGTTTGTCACCAATAAGTGTTCATGATGGTATGAACTATTTTCTATTGATAGCTAATGTTTGGTTTTTACCTTTAAGTTACGATGTTGATGCTAAGGTATGGTTCTTTTGATATAGCAGGTAATGAGTCCACTTCATCCATACATCCACAAATTTCTATGGTCTCTCTTGGCTTGGAAATGTATAGTCCCTTTCTAATTAAGAACTATCAATGAATTGGTGACTAGGCATTTCTCAAACTAAGGAAGGACTCAAGGATTGAAAAGGGTGTGACTTCAAGGGAACTTGATGCATTTGTGTTGGCCATTCTCTTGGGTGCTTGGATGTTTTCTTCATGAGTTTTCCTTCCCATTCCAACATTGATCCATTATCAGGAAGCTGAGTTAATAAAAATAACAAAGTATTTGCATGGTTTGGTTCTCATGTATAAACAAAAAAAATAGAAAAAGAACAAAAGAAAAAGTGAAAAAGAAATGTGAGGATTCAAAGCACACCCCTTAAACAAAAATAATCATTTGGGCTACAAGAACTAGTTATGGAACTCAAAATAAAAAAAATGTTCCCTCTAACTAAGGCCCTTCCTCGCTCCCTATCTCATCTTTCGCTTCATCAGAATATTGGTGACTCTTTGGTGGAGACATTCTTGTTACTTCAAGAGGATGGGTCGGCTGAATGTATTAATGCAAAGTCACTGGATGTGGTTTGTTGAGGCCGGACTTGGAATGGGATTTGCTAAGTCACATTAACCATGAAATACATAAGGGGCTATACACCACCTTGTTCTTGGGATTCCATTCCATTCTCTTCTCTCCATCCTTCTCTCCATTATTCACCTCATTGCTGGTTGTATTAGTAGTCCATATCCTGGTGGATGCATTGTTTTCTTTTTGGTAAATTCTTGTGGTTAAGACTTTAACTCTTGTTTCCAAATGACATTCCTAGAGCCTATGGACTCTTCGAATGTGGGTTTGTCAGGGCATTAAGGGCATGAGCCTACTTTGGGGAGGATCCACTAGCATTCCTATTTGGTACACTAGTTAAATTCTTTCCCTTAACATTTTTTCAATCCACTTTATTTTGTTCATTTCCATCTTGACATCCATTTCATAAACATTATAGTTATCTCTTTTTCTCCATCATTTTTGTTCTTTTTCTTTCTCCATTCTATCACTACCAGAGGTTCGCTCTTAGTCATGGGGGTCCTGACCCAATTTTTTTAATTTTCTCCTAACCCCTACACCTTCGGTAGTCATCACTATTATATCTCCAGATCCGTATCAACCATACCACAACTTAGCCAATGGACCTTTCATCAAAGCAAGGTATCAACTACATTATGATTCATTTACCCTTGCTAATATAAAGACTATGTTGTGTGTGCAGATGGCAATCATGCAATAATGGATTGGATCTAGAGGGAACACTTGGAATGGATTGGTGCTGAAGCAGCTATGCAAAGAACGAGATGGATGGAGCGCTTACGGATAGATAATGAAAGGCGCAACCTTGGCATTGGCAGCAGTAGACTTCTTCTCTTTTCTCTCTTCTCTCTTAGCTATCAAATAAGGCCTGATGTCAAATTTATAAGGTGTTCACTCTTGTTGTCGTGAACACCAGTTTTGTCTTGTTCTGTAATGATGATCCGTTCACATGTCATCCCATTCACCATTAGTTCCATTTGAGTCAATAATACCATACTGTCCCAATATTTTGTAAGGAACTTGAGGACGAGTTTTTATTCAGTCATGGGGGTATGATGGGATGCGATATCACATGGGCCACAATATCACGAACAAGATATCGTGCACACGATATTGCATCCTCCGCAATATCACATCCCTCATGATATCGCGTATGCAATATCACAGTGCACCGCCAAATCTATAAATAAGAGGCAGCTCTCCCTTGTTTCAAAGTTTTAGGCCTAAACCGTAGCAAAACTTTGGTAGTTTACCTCTCTAGAGATAGAATAATTTCCATGTGCCTGCAGTAGGAGCTCCAAAGTGAATAGATCTTTATTCGAGCAAATATTGTACCTAAAGACAATTTTGTGTACGGAAATAAAGACGAACTTCTTGGATAAACCTTGCAGTGCATGGACTAGGCTAAATAGGACTTTATTTATTGTTATTTATTGTTCATCCTTTAAATACTTTATTAGTTAGTTAAATCTCTCTCAACCCTTCTCTCCTAGATAAGTGCATTCAGTACAACCACTTCGAGCACGTGCGTTACACTTGGTAATCCCAATAACGAATAGTGTTTGGTAAGCCCAAAGGTTGCATTGGTTCAGGGTGTGAATGGTAAGTGGGAACAGATACTGATGCTAGGTTAATTTAGGCTTAGTTAGCTAGTTAAAGTTATTTAATTAGTCTCTTCACCCTTCACCTCATCAGCATAGGAGATAAAATAGAAAAGATATAAAAATCATATACCTCATACTTACTTAACCATACAACTGTGACAAATACAATTAAGTCTGGGAAGAAAACGAATGATTAACCTTAAGTGTTCCATAGGCATGTAGGCACTTAGTTTGCGGAGTTTAATTAGATTGTGCATGTAACGCTCGTATTCTTATAGTTGAGTGTAGGGGTACCTCACCACTCATCAGATAGTAAAGTCGAAACTAGCCTATGTGTAATGACCATCTGATCCTAACCTTTCGTACATGCCTTGGACTTCATCCAACTACTATTGGGATTACTAAGCATACCGTTATTCGGTGTACCAAATAATAACACTTCTGGGTTACCAAGTAATTACACATAAGTGCTTGCAATTAGTCATACTCATTTTTCTTAATGGTAAAAACAATAAAGAGCAATAAATGATAAACATTAACTAAGGAAAATAGTAAGCATTTAAGTAATTAACAATAATAAAGCTAAGTGGATGCTACAACAATGGATGTAATCTCGATCTTTATTGCTGAACATGTAACGTGTCTAAGTACATCACATTTAAATAAGGATGTTGTACAATCACTTAACATCATACTACAAGCATGCACTAGAAACAAACTAATAGAATTTCTCTATATCTATCTCTAAAATCTATATGCAAACCATGCACCTAAGTGTTGTATTTCTAGGCTAGCATGGATGAGGTGATATCAAATCCCTAGCATCAGAGGTTGTACCCAGATATCGAATACCCAATAACGCAAATTCAATATTAGAACCCTGCTAAAACATGACTCATCACATCATTACACATAATGCAACTTTCTTGAAATAATTTTAAGTATTTTTCTAATCTAAAAATTAAAATTCTAGATGTTATTATAAGTGCTTATCACTATTCCATTTGATTCGTTGAGATCATGATTATTTTATATTTTATTTAAATAAGCATGCATGGGCCCCACCTTAACCAATAGAGACATAAACATGCTAGTAGCCTATGAACATGTGAGCATGACATAAGCTAGGGCCAACAATGATTGCCACACTAATACATTCTAGTGGGGATTAAATATCAAACATCTTCAAGGATCCCATCTCCAACTAGGCCACACAACTCAATGTTAGCTTTTGATAAACAACAAACATACAGACATGCAAATATGTGCAAATCAAACATTGATGATGAAGGGACACAAAGAATTGAACCAAGGAGCCCAAAAAACATGGCTCAACAATCAACTCTAAGGTCAATTCCAACAATACAACACACCCAAAATCATCCAAATGGTGTTGAATGGTGTCAAAACATGTCAAGATATGTTTAACTAGGTTCCATTGCTAGGAATATATCAAAAATAGCTAATAAGTCCAAAAATTTTAAGGAAAAAATATCATAGTTACGATATCATATCTACAATGTTGTAGATACATTATCATATATTAGCATATGTTATTGTATAAACGATGTCATAGGATATGTGCAAACCTATATAAGTAGCACTTAGATGCATGAATCCACAATAGATTTGATAACATATTAACAAAACTCTTTAAGTTTGTTTTCTTGAATTCAATACTTAGCAATGTGTGCCCACAGTGTGATGTTTTATAATTGAATGAAATCTTTATTCGAGTGTGATGTACTTGAACACATTGCATGATCGACAATTAAGATCAAGATTACTCTACATCATTACAACAATACTTAGTTTGATTTTTTTCTAAGTAGAATACTATTTACTATTTCATACTTAATATTTATGATTATTTACAATTTACTTTTAATGTCATTAAGTGGAATGAGTACGACTAATCTCAAGAAGATTTGTGTAATTGCTTGGTAACCCAGTAGTACTATCACTTGGTGTGCCCAATAGTGTGGTACTTGGTAATCCCAGTAGTAGTTGCATGAAGTCCAAGGTGTGACCGAAAGATCAAAACCAACTACTCATCACATAGGCTAGTTTAGTTTTGTTTTACTATCACTTAGATTTAGAAACCTCTACTTTCACTTCATGTTTACTATGAGCCTAATGGCCAATTCAAAATCAATATCACATACATCACTGTGAGTTAAACCATACACATTGATTTTACTAACTCACATGGGAAGACAACAATCACGAACACTAACTAATTACTAGTATAATAACATTGCCTTATCTATGGAGTTCAACCAAGATTTCATGTGAACATTCGTATCTCATATAGTTGGGTATTGGATACTCCACCACTCATCATTGGTGTCATTGTTAAGGATAAGTTAATGTTATACTAATTAGTTAATTTTCAAAATTTCATTGTATTAGAACCTAACTCTAACATTCAAAACCTTAATAAAAAGTACACTTAACACAAACCATAAAGAAATAATAACATGGCTTCCCATAATGACCAATTATCACATGCCAAAGAAATAAGCAAGAGTAGTGATAGAACTGCTAATGAAGAAGACTAGGAAATGCCAATGTAGATATGTATTACTTATGCTCATAGTAATCCATACCATCGAAACTTGACCTTCATATTCCATTAGCATAAACAAATGAGATGGAGAGACATGCAAGGTAACATAGTCCTACCTCTCAAACATGCAACACTATACATGCTACAAACTAGTCTAAGGGGAATGCACTTGGACCAGATTCAAGAAGGGTATCATGTAACTCAACACATGACCAGACCCTATGAACCTACAAGGGAGAAAATGAAGAGAGATGCTACTATGAAGGTCAAACATGTTCATACCAAAGGAAAGCAAGCCAACACAACTATTATCATAGAAGAGCTTGATCCTAATCAATTCATTTCAGAATAACTCCATAAAAATCATGAGGAGCCATCAAAGACACCTATCATCAAAGTAGAGGAATCTATCAAAGGCCAACTTCACTCTACTCTAGTAGAGACACACAAGGGGGAGGTTATTGACTCAAGATACAAGCGAGACTCTAAGCCAAGGGATCCTACTAAGTCGTACAAGGAAACTCATAAGAGTTATGAAAGGATAACCAGCTGATACCATTCTCCTACTACTTCCTCTGCTTCATCATGATCATCAAAGGACTATGACATAAGACAACACAAGTACCAGGACTTTTATAGGGAAAAGAGAAGAGTCATGGTCATCTTGATCAATACTCAAGGTATTCTAATTTAGAAGATGAGGAGTATGAAAGAAGAAGGTACAAAGATAGAAGAGAGGATCAAGAGAGTCACAAGCATAGAAGGGGTCACCATTTCCACAGAGCCTATTAGCCTAATCATGATAATAAACCCCTTATGACAACCCAGAACATGATCAACATTCAAGAAGTAGTCTACATACCAACCAGGCACATGAGAGACAATCGAATCAAATGACTAGATATGAATAACATTTTTTGATTTGAAGGAGGTTATAATGCTAATCCTTAGCATCACCTTCAAGAATTCCACAATGTCTATGCCCCTTAAAACATAGAGAGTAATTGGTAGAATTTGAAGTTATTTCCTAGAACACTTGTGAAGGAAGCAAAAAGCTAGTACAGGTCACTGGAACCTAAATCCATTAGACACTAGAGTACGATGCTCAAAATTTTCAATAACAAATATCAAACATATTCATGAGTGTCAAACCTAATAAAGAAAACCCAAAATCAAAAACAAGGAACTCACAAGACCCTTGATGGAACAACGAGTAGATAGTATTCACTATTACACAAATGCCCAGGTCATGGATTTTCATCAAAAGAATAACTAAGGCACATCATAGATGGGATGAGAACCAAAAATATAAAGACCCTTGGGGTTTATGCCTAACTAAGACTATCAGAATTAACCATCCATCAAATTTAAAGACTCATTAATCAAGTGGCAAAAGAAGAAGAAGAACTCAATAAAAGAAAATTAGCAAAAGAATACAATAGGGATTCATCAATCCAAAAAAGAGATACACAAGTGTGTGATACCCAAGAGGAAGAAATCTTAGATCAATTCATCAAAAAAGAAACACTACTAATTTAGAAATTTGTTGTCGATGTGGTAGCATAGGTAGTGAAAATGTGGGATTTGGTAGATGAATGATGTATAACAGCACTAAATATTGTGGAGGAGAAAGTAGAATAAGAGCTCAATAGAGGCAAAGATAAAAGGAAGAAGAAGGATTTTGGACAAAAGGGAAAAGTTGCTTCAGTAGTTGGGTACTTAGACACCAACTCCATAGATGAGGAAGCTTGCACTATGTGCTAGTATGAGCATTCTAAGGGATGTTATCCAATCATGGTACATCTACAAGAAACTGGGGCATACACACTTAACCCATAATTTGTTCAAAAGAAAATGTCCAAATAGTTACCTTATCTTCAAGGTAACTACAAACAACAATTTCAACCAACATTCTATCCTAGTGGAGCCTTTCCACAGTTGTAGGAGCACTACCATTAGTAGTTGCAACATCCGCAATCATGGGCCATGCCACCATCATGCCAATAGTATCCATACCAACAACCTGATCCTCATGGATACTATGTCCAACATCTAGTCTCACCTGATCATGCAACTATTCAAACCCCAAAGAACTATTTAGTAGAATACCACAGATTAAAACCACCAAGAAATTTTTCCAACTTATACGTGCATCCACCAATAGCTGGACCTTCTACTCAACACTTTAGTCCTATGCCACCAATGTCGCCTCCTGTTATGTAGGGGAACTTTCCATTACAACCTCAATCAAAAAGTGCTACAAGAGTAGTCAATACACATGAGAGGGAGGTTACTTATGAGTCTTAACCCAAGAAATGACCATTCTACAGAATGAGCCCAGAGAAGACTTAGCAAATGGGGAACATGTCTAACTCCACTCCACCCACATTAAGTCCTTTCCAATGCAATAAGCTTCTAACTTCATCAAGTCCAAACATCACAACTATCATGCTTATAGAAATAGTAATCCATTGAATCAAAGTAGGGGCTCTTTCACAAAAAAGAACTAACCCAGGAAGTCCCTTGATTTATGTCTAAATAGCAAGACAAAAACAATGCAAAGCTCTATTAGATTCTAGGTCTAGAGTAAATATGATATTTCAAGACATGTACTAGGCCTAGAACCTCCCACCACTAAAGAAAAGTAACATCTATTTATAGCTTGCAATCTAGTCATTCATAGCTTCATTAAAATAGGTGGATGATGTGATTATCGCCATCAATAATTGGTCCTAACTTACCAATTTTTTAGTAATTCATGTGGGGGAAAACAAGGAAGAGTTTCCAATTATCATGAAAAGAGTTTATCTTAGAATTGTGGATGCTAAGCCTGGAATTCATGATTTATCCTTGGAAATTTCCAAGAAAGATGAAGCTAGAATCATACACAGATGAAGGGTTTCATGTATCGCATACAATGATCATGGGTGCAATGGCCTACAAAGAATTTGGGTCATTGAATGAAAAGAGACTAAGGCATGCAATCAATGCATAGAAACAAGTTGTGTGTAAAATTACCTATATGTAGTAGCCACCCAATAAGAGAGCATCCAATGGCTAATCACTAGTGAAAAAACCCAATCTAATAAGTACATGGAACCAAAAGAACATATTATCAGTACTGACATGGTAGAATAGATAAGTTCGAACAACTAAGGCAAAGACACTCTTACCCTTAGAACAATTAGGAGGAAGAAATAGATAGGTGACACTTGAAAATCATAGACACAGTGGAACCATAACCACTAGAATTGAAAGCCCTACCAGCAACATTAGAATATACATTTCTAAACCACAAGAAGCTAGTAATTATCAACGCCAATCTAGACAAGGAACAAAAAGAGAAACTACTAAAAGTAGTCAATAGATGCCCTATAGTATTCACGTGGTCTTATGATGAGATCATAGGAATTGGTCCACAAATTTGCCAACACATTATCTACATTGATGATTTCTCCACATACGAGCTGGATTTCATGCAAGCCTTGGACTAGTTAAAGCAAGTACTTAAAAGATGTGTTGAAGCTAAGCTAAAGCTCAATTTGCAGAAGAGCCATCTTATGGTCCAAGAATGCATAGTACTAGGATACAAAATCTTCCAAAAGGATATAGAGGTAGATCCTAAAGAAATCATAATCATCCAAAATATCACTCAAAGGTCATAGATAGTAAAAGATGTAAGATCCTTTTTGGACCATATGGGATACTACAGAAGATTTATTAAAAACTTCTTGAAAATAGCCAAACTAGTAGTAGAACTCACAAAGATAGATGCACATTTTCAGTGGTCTAAGTCATGTGAAAAGGCATTTGAAACTTTGAAAAATAATTTAGTTGACATACTAATCCTTCAAGCTCCATATTGGTCAAGGCCTTTTCATATCATGACCGATGCCTCCAACTATGCACTTGGTGTAGTACTGACACAACTTCATGATCAAAAGAGACCATACTACATACACTATGCCAACAAGAGCATCATCAAAGCATCATTAAACTACATGGACACTGAAAAGAATCTGATGGCTATGATGTATGCACTTGAAAACTTTAGACATTATGTGCTTAGTTACCATATCTTTGTTCACACACACCATAGTGCCATCCAATTGTTAATGAACAAGCTAACGATTAATCCCAAAGTGATAAGATAGCTTGTGATTCTTCAAGAGTTTGACATCATAATGATTGATAAAAAAGGAATAGAAAATGTTGTAGCTAATAATTTATCAAGGATAAAATGGAATGCATACAACTCAGTAGAATCCTTATCAAACCAATTTCCTAATGAGGACCTTTTACTATAACAACAAAGGCTATAAATTCAAAAAAATAGCCATGGACTGCAGACTACATGACATATCTCATCACACAAGAGCTTTCTATTGAATGGAACAAAAAACAACATAAAAAATTCCTTCACAAATCTAAACAATACTTGGAAATAAATAACAACTTGTATAAAATTTGTGCAAATGGGCTTATTAGATGGTATGTACCTAATCATGACCAACAAAGATTTTTACAAGATGCCCATGAAGGTCCATGTGGTGGCCACTATGCAAGGTGTAGAATAGCACTTAAACTATTGATGGTAGGCTACTTCTAGCCTACTATATGTAGAGACATGCATACTTTTTCCTAATCATGTGAATGTTGCCATAGAGATGGAGGAATTATGGCTAAACCTAAAGGGCCACAACACTAAATATAGCCTCTGGAACCTTTTGATATATGGGAAATTAATTTTATGAGGCCTATTCAACCGATGTCCAATGGAAAAGCATACATTATTATGACTATGAAAAAACTGCTAAGTTTTTCAACAACATGTGGTGAATTGATTTGGAGTACCTAGAATGCTAATATTAGCTAATATGATCCACTTCACTAGTGCTACCTTTAAGAAACTCATGCAACAACTTGGGTTCAACCATAAACTAATAACACCGTATCATCCCCAAGTAAATGATCAAGTTGAAGTCACTAACCATGAATTTACTAGAATACTTACTAGGACAGTTAGTAGGTTTAGACATGATTGGAGTATGAAATTAAACAATGTTGTATGGATCTATAGAAAATCTTGGAAACCTATAGGGTAAACCCCATATGAGTTAGTCTATGAAAAGTTACCAACGCTTCTAATCTAGGCAGAGCTTCACACTTTAGCTACTACTAGTGAACTTCACCTTGATTTGAGTTTAGCACAAAAGGAACATCTAATGAATCTAAATCTTTTAGATGAAAATAGACAAGTAGCCCTTATGGTTAGTGAAGTCCACAAGCACCATTCCAAACTTAGACATAATTAGCAAATAAGAAATGTAACCATACAACTAGGCAACAAGGTCCTCTATTAGAATCCTAGTCATTTACCCCAAAATGCTAAATTTCAGACACTTTGGAAGGGACCTTACATAGTATACACCACTTATCCATCTAGTTTCTTACATATTCATCACCCATATAGCCCACATAAGCTTATTGTTGTTAATATCCAACAAGTCAAACCATACTATGAGTACTAAAACGAATCTACCCAGCATACTCATCAGTCTTCCACTTGTTCCATCTTCCATTTTCCTAATCTTCATAATAGTCATGGGGGTGTCCATTTAAACCCATAGGTATCTTACTAATTTTTCTAATTTTTTGTTTTACAATTCTTTTCATTTGTCTTATTCTTTTACATTTTTCTCATTCTTTTATACTTTCTCATTTCTTCGTTCTTTCACATTTTTAAATATTTTTCAATTCTTTTACATTTTTCATTCTTTATACTTCTTCATAATTTTTACCATTTTTCCCATTTCTTTTATATTTTGTTTCAAACCCTTTGTAAATAATCTTTTTGATCATTAATAAAACACATTTAAATAAAGGAAAGATGCTGCTATGATATCAAGTCATAAGAGACTAATTATTCGCACAGTGAGCCCACACCATCCATCCATTCATTCCATTAATAAGAGGTTCTTACCATGGCCATAATGATACTCTTTCCATCATCAAACTAAGAATAAACTTGTGATCATTACGCCTAGACAAAAAAGTGAAGAACCAAGTGGAATGAAAAATGTATGACATCAAAGGGACTTGTGGATTATTTTTGAACTATTATTGTAAGTTCTATCATGTTACTAAGGTTTTATTATATCCTTGTAAATCTAACAAAGAATGGGAGTAAGAGTAAAATAAGTGCTACCTTAAAAAGGATTGACACAAATAACAAGTAAAAAGCACAGAATAAGTTTCTGGGGGTCCCACTAGAAATTCATGTTACCCATGACTAAAGGTAGGTGGCTTCTTAAAAATTTCAAAATAAAATAAAGTGTTGTGAATAAAACTCCTCCCTTGGATAATACACTAGGTAACAATACCCCTTATAACGTTGATAGTCTTACAATTGTAACTCCAAGAGATGAAACAATGCAATGCCACTAAAATGTGGTAAGGACTTGATTTGAATCTTGGACACAAAAGCTAGTGATTACTTTAACCATCAATAAACATAAGAATTCATTATTCCTATGGTAAGAAACCTCATGTCCTAATTTCTACAATCCCTTTTAAACCCATTTCATCTCATTGTTTGAATAATCATAACTTATGATTTTTTGTAACATAGAGTTATTTTTTTTATTTGGTAATACTATCATGTGTGTTTTAATAAATAGGTTTGCATTACATTCAACACCTTAAGTTCCTAAGGACACTTTTAGGCATGGTTATACAAGGGCATTAAGGGCTCGAGCCTACTTTGGGGAGGACCCACTTGTATAACTGTTGTATCTTATACCTTCCAAGAGATTCCACATCATCTTGAGCCTTCCAATTCCAATAAATAACAATAAAATACTTCTCATATCATTCACACTATATGCTCTAATAACACAATAATTTTGTCTTTCTCATCCATTCCATCAATACCTCATATACTTTCATAGCCCAAGATTCCTTAATCATAGACTTTCAATGCTTATTTTTCATAACTAAAGTATCATCTCCATATCAAGACCCTTTCAACATGATGCATATCTTCCAACTATCCTATGGGACTTACTTTTTTCTTCTAAGAAAAATATTTAGAAATTTTGATTTTTCTATGGTGACATCGTATCTATGATGTCATATTTACGATATCACACACATAAAACCTATATATACCATGGGAAAGATAGAAAAATTTTTCATTTCTAAATTTCATAAGAAAGGAGTTGTTGCCAATCTTTCTTTGTAGTTAAAAGCTCTAACACTCCAACTTCTAATGGCCATAACTTGCTCATTATTACCCCAATTTGTGTGATTTTTGAATCTATGTGATCTCAGAGTGATCACCTTAGTTGTGAGGGATGCTATTAAGGGAAATTTGAATTGACTTTTGCAAAATTGCTAACAACCAAAATGTATTATAGGGGTAAGTCTAAGGAAACATATTAAGAATTTTTAAGATAAATCACTCATGTTAAGGCCAAAATAACTTTAAGAAGACTTCTAATTGATCATACCACTCATTTAAAGTACTAATGGGGTTGTTATTAAAAAATCTTCTAACTCTACAATCATAATAAACTAAGAACTTGATATAACTAAGGGTATGAGTAAGGTATCAAATTATTTCTCATTTATGAGAATATTCTAGTAATTCCAAATCCTTGATTGATTGTAGATGATCCCTAAAATAGAAGCACAAGGAGAACTCCCATGACCGGTAACCAAAAGACCACTAGGTCATGGAAGAAGACAAGTGAGTGAGCAAAATTCACAAGCAGAACAAGGAGAGAAGGAAGCACAATTATTCAAAATTCATCAACAAACTCCTGCCATATAGCAATATACTCAAGTATAAGTGGATGTTCCACTAGTGCCCTTCCAAGGACAACAACTTACACTATCACTTGAATGACTTCCAGCTATTCAAGAAAAATCCATTATGTCAACAATCATTGTGGAACTCAACTTTGGTTCATTCTTGGAATTTTCTCTAGAAGTTGTTAAGGCCCAACTTCAATCATCTTCTTTGTGGCCTACTTTAACAAACAATGGAGAATGATATCCAGGAGAACTACTCCATTTTTGGCAAAATTGAAAAGTTGATGAAAAAATTAAAATTAAAAGAATCTTGGTATCTTACTCAGTTAAGGTAGTTGAAGAGGTATTGAATGTGCCTATTCAAGGAGAAAAGGTGGTAGAGATATCAATCAAATCTGACACAAATTCCAGGAAGCTATAGTTGTAGTAGGCATATGGCAAGGAAGATAAAGAATAGAGAGAATTGACTACAGAAGAAAAGATCTCTTATTTTCTACCAAAAGATTAAATCAAACCTCCACATATGCAACTAGAGGGACTACAATATTAATGAAAAATTTTAATGCAAACATTGCTCACCTCTACTTTATAGAAATTGAAAGGTGATTCAAGGAGAAGAAGGTAGGGAAGTTAACACTTTCATTTCCTTGTCTTATCGAAAAATTATGTAAACAAGCTAGAATCCTAGGGTATACAAATGATGCATTAAGGAAGGCATAGAATGCTTCCTATGTTGAAATTATTAAACTAATGCCTCCCAAAAAGGATGAATTAGAAAGACAACCAAGCACTGAGAAGACTACCCAAACCATAGGATAACAACAGCAATAACAACAAGTTCCACCATCATCACTGCAAGATTATAGACCTTTAATGAGTCATCTATAGCAAATTGCAGAAACTATCAATTGGGGAAGTAGAGAAGATGCCAAGCTATTCAAATTTATTGATGATGTAGTTATACCAACCATTTCAACCAATCTTATTAGTGAACAAATATCATTGAGAGGCCTAATTCTCATAATAGATTTTCAAAAATGATGCATTGTTCCAAATGGTGGTTGAATCTATAGAAGAAGCCACAATTGTGGTCATGTAGCACCATGATGCAAGGGGATCCATAGAAGTATTTACAAATCACATCAAATAATCATTTAATGTACTTTTTTTGTCACTAGATGGTATTTCTGGAGCCAAAGATGCTCAAATGCTAATTGGTACCTGTATGACTCCTGCAGAACATGAAGATGTGTTAGATAGATTATTGTAGATAGGATAAGTTATGACAAATCTCTTTGATATTCCTAGTGATGTCACTACAACACAGTCTAAATTAATTACCACCACAAGAAAATTAATGACAGCTAAAACCATGGCAAAGCATGTTGAGAATCATCTTCACCAATTATAGGAAGAGATTGTAGCCCTAAGAGCAGAAAAAAGAGATCTAATTGAGTTCATAGCAAAAGATCAAATAGCATAATTTAAAACTAAGTAGATCAATGTCCTCCTTAAAAATAATAAAGATATAACAAATGAGAAAGAAAAGGTAGTATGAAAAGCTTCAATAGCCAAAGCCCAATCATATGTCCATGCCAAAGCACTTGCTATCTTACAGGAAGAAAACAAACTTGCTATAGAAAACATGAAGTTGACCATAGTAGAAAAGCAAAAAAACATTCTATAAGAAAGCATCCATCAGTTGAGAAAGTAGTTGATGATGGTCAATGATGAAGCTGTATATAGTCGATGCATCGACTAGGCTGCATATACAGGGCCCTGTATATGTGGCCACGTCGACGCGGCCCTGTCGATGCATCCCTCCATGCGTTTATGTTGCCCCATTTACCCAGGGCCTATTTTAGCCTACAAAGAAGAAGGCCTTCTGCCTCATTTAGGTACCTTTCTAGTAGTTGTAGCAAAGCCCTTGCATTTTTTTCTATAGAAGTTAGAATATTTTCCCAGTGCATGCCCGCAATGTGATGCTTGTAATTGTACAACACCTTTATTTGAGTGTGACGTACTTGGATGCGCACATGACCAAAAATAAAGATCAAGATTACTTCATCATTACAGCATTCACTTAGATTTAATTGTTAATTGTTATTGTTATTTATTGTTTTCTAAGTTAATATTTCTTTATCATCATTTACTATTCCTGTTGTTAAATGCGGAATGAGTACGACTTAATCACGAGCATTTAAGTGTGACTACTTGGTAACCCAACAGCGTACCTAGGATCTACACTTGGTAACCCCAATAGTAGTTGTGCACGAGGTCCAAGATGTGTATGGATGATTAAGGAACGAATGCTCATCACACCTCAGTTAGCTTAGACTTCATTTCCTATTACTCATTAGTTTAATCAAGATTATTCTCCATTGTCTCTAGGAGTAGCACTAATTTAGGATCACATCATACGCCTCACTCTGGACTAAACCATACGTGACAAAGCAAATACTAGTCCAAGTGGGAAGATAGCAAACTGTAATCAATGTGTAACTATCTAGATACCACAACTAGCCTATCCACAGAGTTCGACCAGATCGTGCATGAATGCTCGTATTCGTATGGTTGAGTGTAGGGGTACCTCGCCGCTCATCATTGGTGCCATTGCCAGGGATGGTGCTAGTTATCTAGATTAGTTATATCATACAACATCGCTATAACAAGTATTAGTGATATATCCTTTAGAAAATAAATTAAATTAAAATTCAATTAATTCACACATGGTTCACAACCATGTCTCTCTCACAAGACTATAATAATGCCACATCTAGTGAGGCAATTCATTGGAGAACCAATGAATATTATGACAATGAAGATTGGAGTACGCAACCCGAGGTGGGGATTTCTTATAAACATAAACAAATACAACATCATTCCAACGCATGAAAACATAACATACGTAGTGATGATGAACCCCTACTAGCCACTACAAGCTTAACAGAAATACAAGAGGTTGTTCGAATAGCCCACAGGCATCGTAAGGAAAGTTGTCTACCTATGCTTAATTTAAATAACTTTCCCAAGTTTTCAGGAGGCTATGATTCAGATCCGCAACAACATTTACAAGCCTTCTACGATGCCTATACATGGAACAACATTGATAATGGATGGCAATAACTTAAGCTCTTTCCTCTGACACTTATTGGCCAAGCAAAGGTATGGTATAGGTCGTTAAAACCAAAATCAATTCGACGTTGGTCGACAATGGTAGAACTTTTCAACGAAAGATATCAAACCTATGAGAGAGTGTCATCCTTAAGGAGAAAAATCCAAGAATGGAAACAAGTGTAACATGAACCCTTGGACATGGCCTTAGAAAGATATTATGCATTGTTAAACAACTGCCCAGGCCATAGGTTCTCCGAGGAAAGGCTAATGTACCATATCATAGATGGGCTCTGTAATGAAACAAGGGAGACCCTAGGGATGTACACCCAAGGTCAACTATATGAGCTACAAACCAATCAATTCCAAGAGCTTATCAAGAAGATAGCAAAAGAAGAAGGAGAAATAGCCAAATGGGAGAATGTTGAAAGTTCTCAATAGGACCAAAATCTTAACTTAACAAGGGTCCATGATCATGAAGAGGAGAAATAAACTCACTTCAAGGAGGTGGAATCATCTTTGCCAATCCTGTAATCACTAGATGAAATTGAGGCAAAGATTAATAAGATGACAGACTGGGTACATGAAAGATGTAGAAAATATGCCAACATTATTAGAGGAAAAACTATGCCAAATCGAGAAACAGGATAGGAAATCACATGACAATCGAAACAAAGGGTAGAAGAGAATAAGGATAAGGACTCAACTACCAATCATATGTATCAATGTAACGTCTATCTGTACGATCACCCCAAAGACCAATGTCCAATTTTGTCACATTTACATGAGCATTGGGAAGGAATGTTACATCCAAATTTCATACAGAAATATCAAGTTCAACCACAATGGTAAAAACCTTAGTCGTGGGGGAGGCCACCGCCAAATAGACCATACCCTTCGTATGTCCCAATACCAAATGCTTATTCTGTGGAACACCCTATTTCTCCAATAAGATCAGCATCCTCTACCTCACCTCATCATTATCATTCTCCTGAGTACTATTCACCCATATCCTCTCTTACAAGATCACCATCTCATGTGCCTTACACTTCTCCTCAACCTCAATATTCTCATACTTCACCCCCTTTTACATCACCGCCAGCTATGCTAGAAGATTTTGCACCACAGCACCAACCCACAAACGTTACTTGTGCTACTACTATCAACAATAGTGGAGGTCCTTCACAACATTAAAGGCATCCCTTCTTTAGACATGACCGTCGAAAGGAACACCATAGTTCAGAAACCACTGCATCCACCAACTCAACACAAATCCAACACTATGTGGAAACCATGGGGCCTAATGAATATTTCCACATAGGAAGACATGTTGATCCTTCCATACCATCTTACGATCACAAGTACCATAGTGGGTCAACTCCTTATAAATTAACCACATCTTATAACTTGCCCCACTATGTTAACTCAAATCAAGTGTGTGAACCCCAATGGGGTAAGTATGACCGGGTCCCAATATTTCCAACATGCAAGAATCCCAGCCTTCCATTTATTAATTCTAGCCATGTTCAACTGTTCAGCTATGGGGGATATCCTCCATTCTAACATCACAGAATTAATAAATATTTTTTTGTTTCTTTAATTTTTTAACTTTTTGTTTTCCAGTTTTTCACATTTTAATTTATTGTTTTATCTTTTTGTCTTTTTATCTTTTTATGAGTAATCTCATCCATGAATAAAACACTCATGTGGCTTGTTGGTTGAGGTGTCGTTTTATGCTATCAAGTCTCAGCTGACTAATTATTTGAACAAGGAGCCCATCACATCCACCCAACCATTCTATTAATAAGATATTTTACTCTAGGAATGATGATATTCTTGACATTATTGAAACACCACAAAATTTCGAGCTTAGTACTTCTCCAACAAGAAACAGGTCCCTAGGACCCACAAACGACCACAGCTACTTCGGATACTAAACATGGCAACTTCGGAGATCAGATGCTTAATTTTCACTAAGTATGCAGTCTCAGCGTATACACCTGACTTATACGCCCAAGTCGACACTCTCAGTGTATACGCCCAGTGTATACGCCCAACATCAGTGTATACACCCAGCGTAGACATCAAGCGTACACGCCCAGCGTATGCGCCTCACATGTACGCTTAGCAGGTACAACAGATGCATACGCCCGGCATGAAATCTCCAAAGACGACATGAAAACAGCACTACAGAGCAAGATTTGGCACAAGGCAGCAACCATCAGCGTATACGCCCTAGCGTATACGCCCAGCACATCGGCGTATACGCCCGCTTCATGCAGCGTATACGCCCAGCATCCACTAGCGTATACGCCCAGCGTATATGCCCACCAAATGTAACATATTGTACACTTGTATTTTACACTTTTGCACCCGGTCAATGCGCCACGTGTCGCCCAACCCGAGTCTACCGTCAAAACCTGTATAAAAATCCCAATTTTTCACGAGATCTAGGTCGGTTGGCAAAACTTCTAGAGCATACCAGAGAGCAGAGACGCTGCGAACCAGAGCACAGAACCTTTTACGCTGGACAACCCTGTACGCTGAGCATATAGCCTCTACGCTGTGCCTACAGTGTAAACTAGCCACAATCATCCTTGCATCCACCGGGGCTTTTCGTCCGCCTTGTGTTCCAGTCACAACTATGTTAGACCGGTGCATTGTACTTTCATTCTGTAATGCCATTGTTACATTTTCTTCCCAAAATCGTTTACATTTTTCATTAATTGTTGCATGTATTCTGTTTTCGCTCGTTTACGTTTACGCCCTACTCACATCAGTTACATTATTTACGCTCTGATTTACGCCCGTCACATTGTTTACGTATAACCTAGCATACAACACTTTGGTGTACGTTCGGGGAAATCCTTGTCTGATCCGTGTACAGACCACCCAAGGTACTCTACCTTCGTTCATTCCAGCTCGCCCTCAAGCGAAGGTAGGGTCTTCTATGTGCATCCTGTGATCCCACGGTCTCTATTTCCTTCCAGCCGGAGAGCGACAATTTCGGGCGATACAAAAATTAGCGCTAGAAGAAGGGCCTTTGCCTAAAACCTTACCTGCAAGCTTCCCAGCGTTTATGTTGCTAAGCGTTTACTTCACCGATCGTACGCCAATTCCTTCTAAAATCCTCCCAGCGTTTACGCTGCTCAGATTAAAACCTAGTCTGTAAACTATCCAGCGTTTACGCTGCTGAGCGTCTACACTGTTCAGTTCAAACCCTTCTATCCATAAGTCTCCCAGCATCTACGCTATTTGCTGCACGAGGGCTCTGTAAGACTCCCAGTGTCTATGCTGCTGAGTATACGCTACATGCTTCACACTGCACATTTTTCTTATGCCATATACAAGACTGCTAAAGTTTACGCTGGACATTTTTACGCCGTAGACTTGTCTATGCTGCCATCCATTTACGCTACGCTTTTTACGCCATAGATTTTTTCTATGCTACATATTGACTTTCTCTGAGATTCTGTTTATGCTACTCTCTTTACGCTGCAAACTCATTTACGCTACTGTTCATATATACCACACTCTGTATGCTATAAAACCTGTTTATGCTGCACATTGACACTGTATACACTACTCAGCATATACGCTGCACTCCTTACGCTGTAGACTTGTCTACGCTGACCCTATACGCTCCATTCCTATACGTTGTCTACGCTGTCGTTATACGCTAGACATTGAAGCATATACACTGCACGTTACCACGTAGGTTTACGCTGTACTAAGTACACCAATTTCACATCCCTATACCGTGTCATACCCTTAGCAAGTCATCATGAACCCCGCAAACACCACCGCTACAGCCGCTCAAGTCACTGACATCGTAGGCACCATGGCTGTCCAACAGCCCGTCATTCAATAGTCGATACTACAACCCACAACGAGGCCCCACCGGTCCCTAGGGTTGCAAGGGAGAAACCCAACCTCTAACATTATAACCTAGGACCAGTACAACTTGATATGTGTGAAGATACAAGCTGGTCTGGCAGTAGATCGAGCTGAAATAGAGGTAAAGAGGCAATACGAACTCTTCTACAGGGGGGATGTGAGTTCATCCCTTTCTCGTAAGATATAATCCCTGTTCCAGAGCAGTACTCAGAGCTCATCACGTGACTCCTCCTACAAAGGAGCCAGTCATTGGATCAGCCTGTAGTAAATCTCCAACCGGAAGAGGAGGACGAGTTCGTTGCCCAACCCGAACACGAAGACTCCTATCACACCCTTAGCCCACAAACACACATCAACCCCATTTTTCATCTAGGCATAGGGGAAATTATGCCTCTCCAACCCCTCAGGTTCACCCAGGCGCAAGCACCTCCACCAAAAACATCTGCACTAGTTCATGTTCCTCCGGTAACTGACCCGCAATTCAGCACACTCCCTCTCGCTATCATCCCCGCTGCAGCAACTGGCCCATCCTCGCAAGCATCACCCTCGCACAATAACATGGGAGCAACCTTCTCACCTTGAGTGATAGGGATGCCACATGTGATACCAGCATCCATGTCCGCCCACTACATCCCCCACATCCAAACGCACGGGGTCCCTTCCACTGCTGTAACTCAACAGGGAGTTCCTCCACAAAATATGACCGTGCAATGGGCAGCGATGGGTGTGCCACCACATCAACCCCTTCACCACAATGTGCCACCCCATACGATTCCACCAGCCAACATTCCCCAAGTATAACCGCAACTGCAACCGCCACAACAACAACCCCTCGTTTACCGTGTGCCATCCCTAGTGCCACCCACTATAAATGTGCCGCAAGCACAACCATCGACTGCACAGCTTTCAGCCTTTCAACCTAACATTCAACAGTCCAACATGTACAATGTACCACAACCTCAAGCCGCTATGTCACCTAGTGCCCAAGACTGGGTAGATGCAAAAAAATTAATACAAGAACTAACTGACGAGGTCAAGCACCTCAAAACGGCTGCCAACGGAGAGCTAAAAGTAGTGGACTTCTACCACGATGACCCTATCAGCCCGTCCATCCCACCCCTAACTTTGCCCAAAGGTATATCATTACCAACATTAACTAAATATAACGAGGAGACGGACCCCAAAGCCCACTTAATAACATTTAGATTAGAATGCGTGTTACTCCAGGCATGGCCCCATGCCATTTTGTGAGTGTTCCCCATGTCCCTCGCAGGGAGAGCACTTGATTGGTACCGGGCCTTGCCGAGGAATTCTATATTTTCCTTGGAAGAGTTGTTACATTAATTTGTAACTAGGTTCAAATATAACTTGAAACCTGAGGCAACATTAGACAGCCTTATACAGGTTAAACAAGTACCTCTTGAACCTGTACAAAAATTCATTCAGAGGTGGAGTGCCGCTCTCAATGAGCTACACGAGCCGATCCCCCAGACATATCTGCTCACAATTCTAAAGGGGGCCGTTAATGACTTCTTCAAATCCAAATTGTACTATCTTAATGCGCATAACCTTAACCAAGCCTTTGTACAAATCAAAAATATAGAGGAGGTGGCTCAAAATAGCCACGATCCTGCATACCTAGCCTTTAAAAATCAACATAGTAAAAAGGACAAAGAAAAGGCTAAGGCAACTATAGTGGCAATAGCGGAAACACAACAACAAAACAAACTACCAGTAGCCCCTACTAACTTTACTAGACCTACTCCCGCAACTGCACCAGAATCATCATCATCGTAGAACCCAACACAAAACCGTACGAGAAATTTTGAGAGGAAAGAACCCTCTCAATATACATTGTTGCCTATGAAGCCATCCCAGCTCTTCGATTAACTCCTGAAGGCTGGGTTAATGAAACACAAACAGTTATCCCCTGCGGCCATCCAGACACATGATCGGTTCTGTCAACTCGTCCAAAACCCAAGCCTAGCAACGCCGGATGAGCCTCCAGTGCCCAAAGGTTTTAGAATGGATCGCTTCTGCGATTATCACCAACGTAATGGGCATGGCACGGATTACTGTTTCACCCTGAAGAAGGATATACAACGAATGATCGATGAAGGCCAAATCACCTTTGATGAGGCCAACCCGGTCCAACCACAGAACCAGGCTATGGGGGTGTATAAAGACCCTCTGAACACCAAAGAGGCATCGTACGTCATCAATACAATCTGCTTTGATGATGAACCCGAGACACCTAACATTAACACCGTCTACTCTGAACATAAGAAACAAACACCTAACAAGCCGTTTGCAGTCCAGGTTCCTCCAACTCCATCCACATCCTTGCCTCAACCACCGCATGCCCCATAGCAACCATATGTCGTCCGGGTACCCTCAGCCGTAGCAACATCAAACACCCCGACACGTGAAAAATCATATGTGGTGCGTGTATCTCCCGTCGTCACTCCCTCAAACTTATCAACCCCTCTTACTTGGCCTGCCCCTTTTGTAGTCCGAGTACCACTCGCAGTCCCAACAATGGAGGTTCAACCTCCGCCAAAACCAACCCCCTATGTTGTTAGGACATCTGAAAGTCCTAATGATTACTAAGCCTCCACCTCATAAACGTAAGGCTGACCTAGCCCCTACGTCATTAGGATGCCTGGCCAGCCTTCTGCTCAACCACATTCGACTTTCCAACCGCAACCTCACCCAGCTCCATATGTGGTAAGAATCCCAAAGCAACCCGAGGCTCCCAGACCAACTCCACCTCCGTGCCACACATGAGAACGTCTAGCGGATAGGCTTACGCGTGAACGCATGGAGAAGGAATGTCAACGGTTAGCCGTAGGGCCACCTAAACCCACGCCACTCAACGTTGTACCCATGACGCCACCCAACAGTCAACCAAGCGTAGGTAACGAGGGTGAACCATCAAAAAAAACTAATACGTCTAAAACAATGGCTCCGAGAAAAAACGACAGACCAATGAAGCATGAAATAAAATTTTTGGGGCCAATGGACCCAGTCCCCACTGACGCAAACACACCCAACAGTAGAGATTTGGCAACGGCTTTAACACAAGTCACACAAGCACTCAAACAAAAGAACACTTCGTTAAGCTTGTATGACTTAGTTCTAACATCCCAAACACATCGTGAAGCTTTGGTACGCATGCTAACGTCGATCCCAGTAAGCAAGAACTTGCCTCCAAATGAACCCTCCATTCATGCGGTAATGTACTCACCCCAAAGGGCAATTTCCAAACCACTAAGCTTCCACAACGATAACATCAAGGTGGACAAGAAAACAGGGGAGATAACAACAGCCCCCATGTTCATAACGATACGCATAAATCAGTTCAAAATACATAGGGTCCACGTAGACGATGGGGTGCCACAAACGTAGTACCATACCCCATCGTTGAACAACTAGGGTTGACGGAGTTAATCAAACCAACCACAACTACATGTTTAAAATCATTCAGCAGGTCACGCGTGATGGTCAAAGGCATAGTAACCTTAGACTTCATAGCAGGGGACCAATTTCCCACGTCTGCCGACTTCGTAGTGGTTGATGAAATGTCAGGATTCAACCTAATATTAGGAAGACCTTGGTTAGCCCAATTGAAAGCAGTTTCATCCCCTATACACCAGGAGATTCACCTACCTTATGAAGGTGGTGAAATCATCATTTATGGGGAGGCTACTACTCCCATCATTTCATCGTACATGGACACGGACCAAGGCTCAGAGGTCAAGCTCGAAGAGCCTAAACAACAAAACGTAAACGAACAACCACCGGTAGATGTAAATCCTTTAAACACAGAACAAAATTCACCCAAAATAGAAACAGAAACACCTACGCCTGACATTGTACATACACCTTCTCAATTAGAAACTAACACAAAACTTGTCACAAATACTGAAACATCTAAAAACACTGACACGGAAGCCACTCCCTCAGACGTCCCTTGGGCTGAATTACCATTCAACGTGATCAGCGAAGGGGATGCTGAATACAGAATCATACCAGCCGATGCATCACCTAATGTGAAAATAAAAAGAATCAAAAAACTATTAAAATAATACCATCTCGATTAGTCCGAAACGACGTTAAACTACAGCCTGTCTAAAATGATGTTAAACTATCATGTCCACAATGACATAAAACTAGCCATGATCAAAAATGGTCGGTCAACCGGGAAATACACCCATGTTATTCGAAATTTTCCTTGTTTACGACTAGGGCCCAAAATGGCCTTAAACTATGCATCTAGCCCGAAATGGCCTTAAACTAGCACGACTAGGGCCCGAAATGACCTTAAACTACGCATCTGGCCCGAAACGGCCTTAAACTAGCACGACTGGGGCCTGAAATGGCCTTAAACTAGATCACACACTTATACTTTGTTTTCATCTTTCACTCTGATTTATCATTACATCCGTGCACTACTCTCAACAAAAAATAATAATAAACCAAAATATTTTACACTGTTGTGTCGTGTGTGCAATCAAACTCAAAATCAACAAAAAAAACTTTATACATGCAACAACTGTACAATTATAAGTGTCAACTGTTTCCGTCCATCTCAAAATTTTCAATTTACAATTCCCATATCAATTTGAGTAAGCATAGTTCCAAAGGCAAAACTAAAAACAAAACTAAACACTAAGCATCTAGGACGGGAGGATCATCCCCTTTAGATCCACCAGTGTCAGGGGCCCCCACTCCACTGGGACTAGCTTCTTGGGCATCGTCACCACCTTCATCTTGAAAATATAAAATGAGACAACCAATATAAGAACAAGAGAGCGTCAAAATCTCAAACATTATTTAGCAAATCAATTTCATAATGACAAAACACTTACAATAGGAGAGCCCCCTAAGCCAAATTCCAGCCGACGAAGGATTTCCTCCTCCGAGACACTAGTCCAATCTGTTTCATCAAGGCCTAGGTCAATGTCTGCCAAGGCCTTTCCCTTGTCAACAACCGACCAGGTAGGATGTTTCAAAGGAAATTCACCCACAGACACTTCCCCAGAAGCTGTCGTAATCACCCTTGTAGGCGACTCCATTTCAACAGTTGTGTTTTGAGCGAAAGTATCAAAGGTAGAGCGCAAACCCAAACCCTCCACAAACATTTCTAGTTGCCTCTTTTCAACAGACACTTCTTTTAACGACTTCTTGTAGTGATTTTTGTGATTCTTCTCATCTTGACCCCACTTGCAAACCTTGGAAGTGAAGGCTTTCCAATCTTGACATATAAGGTTCAGAAGATCAATTTGGGCTTTACGCTCTGCCATTCTCCGAGTTAGTGACCAATGATGATTTAATAGATTCCAATATCTCGTATACATAGCCTCGGACGTTTGCCAAGAGTGATCACCACTTAGTTTGGCAACGGTGAACTCATATCGAGCCTTAAGATCGTCACGTTCAACTGACAATTCAGAGACTTCCTTGTCCTTCATCTGAATCTGCAGCCACAACTGTTCGACGGAACGCCTACAAGTCCATAGTGACTTGGCGTTGTGTACTAGGCCTTCTGCCACCTCATCATAAATAGGTCTTGGCACCTGCTGCACTTTCGAGGAGAGTGTGGGTAAACTCTCTATGCTGATAGTCTCAAAAGGATCCCACCTTAGTTTGGTACCTATGCATACAAAAAGATCAAACGTTAAGACAACAGAAACAGGGTGTGACACTCTAAAATGGCAAACGATTTAAAAACATTATACCTATTTTAGGGTGGACCTCCTGAATTCGTTCGACAACTTCTTCTACGATGCCAGCCACAAAATCCATCGTACTTGGCATTTCCGTCCAAGTAAATGGCTCATGGGTGCGGTATGAACTAACCTCCATGGTCCTCTCAGGGGGGGGGGGTCGTCTTCATGGGTACATCTAAGTGGACCATCCTGGTTTCGCTGCCTTCGTCTGAAAAAAATGAAAACATGAAAATAAAATACCGTAGAAATGACAACTAACAGGGCAAGATGAAATAAGATAAAAAATAAAACATACCATGCCCCTTGTCACCTTCTGGAGCATCCCCTAAGTCTAGATTTCCCTTGAGAAAGCTGCTGAACATTTGGTCGACACCACCCTGATCATCCAACGGCTCAGTTTCTATGGTGTTTTCCTTTAACTCCTCCGTTCCTCCTCCCTAATCCTTCTCCACATTTTCCTCTTCATTATTCCACTCTGTGCTGGTCTCCTCCTCCTCAGTAATAGTTTCTAACGCCTGCTTCCTCACTTCTCAAATCAAGCCAAAGACATCAGTGACATGTAAGCGATTGAAGAAAAAATTATGAGCGAAATGAAAACAATAAAACAATAAGCGAGCTAAGTCTACTTACCAGGCATCTTGAATCATATATGCTTCACCCGTGGCTCGCTCACATTCGAGACTTCCTCAGTTGGGCATTCATGTCTTTTCAGCTTCGATTTGGCCTGGCCAACAATTTCTTTGATAACCCATTCAACTCTTCTTGCAGTGAGAGGCACATCATCTGGCTCTAATCCCAAACTATTGTGAGTATGAATTGAGGTACCCGATGATCCCCCTATCGTAATAGACACGGACTCATCAATGCCCTCAGGAGCATCTTGGGACTTGGCTGTTTCAAATAAGTGATTGATCCACGGGCGGGATAGTTGACCCCGATCCCGTAGAACAAACTTGTTATATGCGTGAACTACCAGAAACTCGGCAAAGCGACGAAGGTAACCGGAAAAGAATGAAAAGGTGAAGTGGGATTGCGCCTTGACATTCGAGCGCAATTGCACTATCTCCTTGTGCATTCCCGACAACAAAAATTCAGCCCAGTTATAGCGCATTCCAGTTTCCAGGATAGTTCGCATGACACATCCAGCCTCAACCCCAAGACTCCATACCTAGGAAAGGGTTTTGGGGAATACCCGTGCCCTAAATAGGGGATACAGTTCATTTACCTCCTCAACCTTTGCTTTCCCCTGCATCGGGAATCCCTTGGCACCCTTGGCCATGCCCAACCAGTCCTCCAATTCATGCACCATTTGGAGCTCTTTATGAGCCCTGTCTAAAACTACACTTATGCCATCTGCTGGTACCCCAAATAAGTTTGAAAAGAATACAGGCGACAGATGGAAAACTACCTTAACACCCTTAATCTGGGTGCTGTAGTAGGAGACAGACTCATTAAAGGAATCCACGATCCCGCTCATTTCTGCTATAGATACATCAGGACTCGAGGTCGTGAAGAGCTACATAAGGCCAACATTGTCTAAAAAATGAACAATAGATGGTGGGGCATGGTTACGCAACCATTTTTGAGCCTTAGTCACCTCCCCGAACTTCATTGACAAGGTTGTCTCAGTTCGCCCAGTTGTGACAGGATCCCTTCCAGGAGGTACTGCAAATGCAATTTGAGATTGTCATATCAGTATAACTCTTGACAGTTAAACAAACACGTTAACACATCTAGGAAATGTTGTCATTTAATGTTAGTTATAGACTTGGATGTACTGCCAGAGTCACGAGGGAAGACCGGTCCATTGTCTGACCAGTCTTCATGCAGCCACCCACGAGCTTTGCACATCACGAACGCTCTAGAGAACTATTTATGAAAATGAACGATAGCACCCTTCATTTGACCCAATACAGTTCTACGAAGGGTGGGACCTGCCATAAAATCCTCTAGAGCAGTGCAAGAAAGAGCAAGTCCTTCGTCCTCAACGCATGTCCCGTCCGGGTTAACCTTAGGCCTACAAACAAACGGGTGTCAAAATAGAAGCAAATACCAAACGACAAAGAGAAACAATAAACTTAAATGGTCCTACCTATCCACCTAGTACATAGTACCAGGGGGATTCTAAAACAATGTGTGTGTGCGTGCAGCTATGAATAATGTGTTGTTGAGGTAGTCCAACCCTCGTGGCAACTGTGCCCACACGCGCGCTAACGAGCGTGTAGACCTGGGCCCGTGAGTAAAACCATCCTCGTTAACAAATAGCCCCTCTTCAATGTCTTCCATGAAGACCATGACACCCTCCGTAGCTCCCGGTAGCATTGCCTCAAGCACACTTCGCGCCACCAGTTCACTTAGCTGCGACCAAATCACCACTTCGAAGTTGTCTAGCATGAAGGCCAGGAATTCACATGCACCTTCTCTGAACCAGACCTCATTGTTGTCCACAGTTAGATCCGGGGTAGGCTCATCAGCCTCAATGGGGCCAAACCATGTTAGCACCCCAACGAACTTAACAACAAGGAGAAAACGCTTACTATCCCTGCAAGCAATCAGGATGCCACAATAAATTAGCCATGCATCAAAATGACCTGAAAAGCAAAAGTTCACATCGTAGACCAACACCTAAAAAATGGCTAACTATTTACTCTCAGCGTATACGCTGCTTAACCCAGCGTATACGCTGTCAATTGTTTACGCTCAGCGTATACGCTGCCTAGCCCGGCGTATACGCTGACAACAAACTATTTACGCTATCGGCCGAACTGTTTATGCTCAGCGTATACGCGCTAGAAACCCTTAGCATATATGCCGTAGGAGCCTCCAGCGTAAATGGTCTATGCTAGACACTGAACAAACAGTTTACGCCGAAAACATGAAAATACGTCTATGCTGTACCACGCTTGAAAAGGATCAACTCTTCACGCTCAGCGTATATGCTGTAGAAACCCTCAGCGTATCCGTCGTCACAGCGTAGATCGTCTACGCTGATAAAACAGAAACCTACGGTGATAAAACAAAACTTCGCGCATAAGAAACTTATTACACCGTAGTTTACGCTGATACAATCATCTACGTTGCGTGCAAGGAAATTTTTTACGTTGTGCACTGATAAAATGGATTACACTGACAATCTACGCTATCGAGACTTTACGCTGTGAATTTACGCTCGGCGTATATGCCAAAAACCTTCTACGCTAACTCTCTACGCTCGGCGTATATGCCGAAGCCCTCTATGAGACTATCTACGCTACAAAACATGCACAAGAAAAAATGACTAACATAGGCAAGATCAGAGCCTACCTATGTGATGACCCAGGTCAAGTTCGGACCCTTTCTCCCCTGCCCTTCCACTTCCTTGCCTTTGCCCATCTCAGCGTCTACGCTGGGATCAGCAGCTTACGCTGAGGGTTGAAACTCAGTACGCCTACGCTTGACCTTCTAAGCTCTACGTCTACGCTAAGGCTTAGTCGTTGGCGTCTACGTTGGAGTTTAGTTGATCGGCATCTACGCTGGGGTTTGGGTTTACGCTTACGCCGGGGTTTTGCAGTTTACGCTCACGCTGAGAGGTTTACGCTCAGGTTTACGCTCAGAGAATCCAATGTGACAAATGATGCCCCCCCACCTTTATATAGCGCTCCGCCTTTGTTGTCGCCGCCGCTTACGCCGCCGCCTCCCGGTTTGCTCTTTTTGCCTTTTTTCGTTTTTTTATTTATTTTTTGTGGAAATTCGCCCAAAAAATGATAAAAAATATATCTATCTAAAATAAAATCAGAATTACTACATCCCAGTTCCCTTGTGAACCCCATTCCAGGTGTTTACGCCGAACATTCCAGCGTAAACTGCCATCCATGACCCGGTATGGCCTTAAACTACCATGATGGCCCGGTATGGCCTTAAACTGCCATGATGGCCCAGTAAGGCGTTAAACTGCCACTCACGGCCTGCCACGCGTCCCGGTGTGACGATAATCCACCATCATGCATGTACACATAATCTAAAATTACCAAAGAACATAGAACGATACCCATTAGCTCATTTAGCTCTCTGTTTATTGGCAAGAGCAAGCCTGATGGATTGCCAGCATTTAACCGCACTGTTAATCATTGATGGACCATACGGCAAAATTACAAGAGATATTAACATAAACCTCATCCACTTAAGTTCATCAATGGACGACACAGTCATCACCTCAACACAGCAAACAATAGACAACTACAAAGGTATGACAAAATCCCTTGACATAGAAGCTGAAAATATCATTGAAGACCCGTTGACTGAAACCCCCATCACCATGCCCGATGGGGAAATCAAGATATTAAAATTAAGCAAATTACTAGAACCGCAACTGGCCAAAAACATTGAAGACGTGCTTAGGGACAATATGAAAGCATTCGCTTGGTCTTACATGGACATGCCCGGACTAGATCCCAGAATTATCCAGCATAACATTATCCTTGATCCGAAATTGAGATCGGTAAAACAAAAGGCACGAAAGGTTAAACCCAAAGTGGCATTGACAGTTTGTAATGAGATCACCAAGCTTTATTAGGCTGGTTTCATTCGGGTCGTTGATTACGCCGAGTGGGTATCCAACATGGTCATTGTCCCAAAGAAGAACGGAAGCATTCACTTATGCATTGACTTCTAAGATCTCAACGTCGCAACCATAAAAGATGATTTTCCCCTACCCAGCATCGATCAAATTGTCGACTCGACCGCTGGGCACACCTTATTATCTTTTATGGATGGCTTCTTGGGATATAACCAGATATGCATCAACCTGGAGGATCAGCTTCGAACAACCTTTATGACACCATGGGGAACCTTTTGTTACACAATGATGCCCTTTGGTCTCAAGAATGCTGGGGCCACGTATCAAAGAGCGATGACATTCATCTTTAGTGATTACATGTTACACTCACTCAACAACTACGTGGAAGACATTGTGGTTAAGTCAAAAACATCAGAACAACATGTACAAGATCTTGACCTAGTATTAAAACATTGTTTAAAGTATGAATTAAGACTCAACCCAAAAAAATGTGTCTTCAGCATCAAGACAGGAAAAATGCTTAGATTTATAGCCTCAGAAGCAGGGATACGAGTAGACCCCGACAAGGTTAAGGCCATAACAAACCTAAAACCACCAGGCAACCTTACCAAACTTCGAGGTCTACAAGGTAGATTACAATTTATTAGGCACTTCATAGAAAAACTGACAGACAAACTAAAACCTATGAACCACCTATTATGCAAAAATGTCCATTTTGAATGGACTCCACAGTGCCAAGAAGCATTCGATAACATTAAAACGGCACTTGCACAATTACCCATGGTTTATCCACCTCAAAATGATAAACTTTTTTACATCTACCTCGCTACTTCGGGTTCGTCAATCGCGTCTATGCTTTGCCAGAAACAAGTTGACGGAACCGAAGTCCCTGTATATTACTTAAGCCATGCATTAGTTGCCCACAAGAAAAGGTATAACGACGTGGAGAGGTCATGCTTAGCTTTGGTCTTCTCTTTAAGGAAATGGCGACACTACCTCTTTCGTAACCAAGTTAACATAATTTGCAAGGATAATGTGCTCAAGGCCATCACAGGAAACATTTACGAAACGAGTCGAATAGCCCGCTGGAAAGCCATGATAGCTGAATTTGACCTACTCTACATAGCGTAATCATCAGTTAAAGGTCAAGCCATAGCAAGTCAAATGGCCACGTCACCAATGCACGATCAAGCGATAATAGAGCCAGAATTCCCGGATGAGAATATAAGCACAATAGACACAGTGCCCAACGACTACGATGTCATTCTAAACTTTGATGGAGCATCCACCTCTCAAGGGGGAAGTGCAGCCACTGTCATCACCTATCCCTCCAGGGAAATCTGACCCTTTGCTTATTGTTTCAACTTTCATTGTACCAACAACATGGCAGAGTACGAAGGTCTCCTTAGAGGTCTCGTGACAGCACTGGCTTTGGACATCACACGGCTTGTAGTCAGAGGAGACTCACAACTAGTCTTAAACCAAGTGACAAATGTTTATACATGCAAATCCCAACATTTACAACCATACTGTGACTTAGCAAAACACTTAATGAGGTGATTTGAAAACATCGATGTGCAACACGTTTCTAGAAATGATAACACCATCGCAGACGTGTTAGCCACATTAGCGTTAAACATATCGCCAGATATGTTCCATGCATTACCAAGCTCCATAACTAGTTGTGCCGAACCAATAACCGATACTCTTGACACGTTGCCAATCGCATCTGTTAGTACAACACACACGATAGAATGGTATGATGACATAAAATACTACCTTCTATGCGGTGAAACACCACGACATCTAACAAATGCACAAAAGGATGCAGTACGAAAATGCTTTAAGCAGTATACCCTGGTAGGGGACACATTGTGTCGTAGATCCTACGAAGGCATATTGCTAACATGCGTTGGTGGTACCGATGCCCAAACCATTGTTGAACATATACACGAGGGCCTATGTGGAGGACACATAGCGCCAAAAGCCATGGCAACGAAGATAAGGCGTTTAGGCTACTATTGGCCACACATGGAATATGACTGTCTCTCCAAGGTTAAAACATGTAGTACTTGCCAAAAACATAGCAATCTAATCCATGTCCCACCAAATGAGTTGCATATGGCGCAAATCACGTGGCCCTTTCAAAAGTGGGGGTTGGACCTTATCGGCCCAATAACACCCTCATCTTCTGCAGGGCATAGTTTTATTATAACCGCAATAGAATATTTCACGAAGTGGGTAGAAGCCGCTCCCCTTTGCAAAACCACATCTAAACATATATGCAATTTCATTCTCGAAAACATTGTAACCCATTTTGGTGTTCCCATGATAATCATCACTGACAACGGGCCACAATTTAGTAGTACTGAGACCAAAACCTTTTGTGAAAGTCTAGGGATCAAACACTCGTTTTCATCCCCTTACTATCCTCAGAGCAATGGGCAAGTAGAGGCAACAAATAAAACCATCATCACAATACTTAAAAAGGTGCTTACCCAAAGCAAGAGAAGATGGCATGAACAATTGGTATACGCATTGTGGGCATACCGTACTACACATCGAACTTCAATAGGTAAAACACCATATAGTCTTGTTTATGGTTCAGAAGCTATTTTACCTCTGGAGTTGCAGGTATCATCTTTAAGGATCACACTTTCCAGACTCCTCGATGACGGACAAAACAATGATCTGCGTATCATTGACCTGGACTCGGTGGAGGAGGAACGCATACATGCACTCGATCAGATTGAATGGTATCAAAAACAACAACGGCAGTGACATCGGCATGACATTCATAAGCGCCCTATCAAAGAAGGTGACCTTGTGCTCAAAGCCGTTCGGGAACACCCGAACAAATTCTCAGCCAATTGGGAAGGGCCTTACTTGGTCATTAAAGCATTCGACAACGGAGCATTTAAGTTAGCTGATATAGAAGGAAATGAGCTTACCAATCCAACCAATCACTTGTTCCTAAAACCGTTCTACATTTAAGTACAAGCTCAGGTACGTGCGAGTCCTGGGATCACAACTTTAAACTGATACCATAGAATAGTCCTGGATTATGACTTAAAACTGATACCACGGCTCGTCCCGGCATCATGACGATAAACTGATACCACCCTGTTTCCGCAATGACGATAAACTAGCGCTTATCTGGCATGATAGTAAACTGCCACAGTTACACTCGCCAGAGTCCGCTAAGACTATAAACTAGTTTGCCTCTTTATGGTCCACTAAGACTAGAAACTGGCAATGCAACATCCACCATGATGCTAAACGGGCAATGTCCAACGGGTTACGACATAAAACTAACCCATGATAGTCCACCAAGACTATAAACTGGTAAGTTCACCTCTGATTCTTCAATCCACAGCCACATTCAAGCTTCATCAAAGTCACTACATCGCTTGCCATCAGATGATCCTACCAACACTGCCACCATTCATTTACAGTGCCTGAAATCTCTTCCAGTACCTTTATTCCATCAGTTGCTGTGTAAGTCTAAGCTCGCTTATTCACTCATGGTTTTCTTGTCTCCTTGGAGTTGTGTTTGCAGGATGACGCTTAGAAGTATTCGCACAAGAATGCACTTCTTCACAAGCAGCAAGATGGAACAATGTTCACAAGCACACATGGCAAGACTAAATCAAACCATTCGTTAGTACATCCCCATCTCCCAATACACTCTCTATCTATTCACCGACACACTCTACTTAGCCACACCTTTGATACGCCCAGTACATTCAAAAACTTTGAGCACGATGTTACATACTATAACACTTTAAAGCAGTTGCGACACACAACATAGCACTGGAGCATGAGTACAAAATCAAAACAAAGCTTCTTAAAAAAAAAACATCCAGTTGCATGGCTTTGGCTCTCCACCAACAGATTCCCCTAAACAAAGGGCCCTGTTCCTCCAAAGAATGCAACGCATCATCACGTGGCTTTGGCCTTTTCAACAAGTCCTCTTGGACACTAAATAAGAGTCTTGTTCTGTCAAAGAACGCACATTGCATGTTTGGATTTCAAGTTTGCTAAATAATGGCTATTGACAAGGATCAGCATGATACACACCAGAGCATCCCCTTTTCACCAAGCACAATTCCTTGGACATTTACTAATCCCCACAATCCCCATTCTCCTACCAATTACAAATTTCACTTTCCCAATCCCATGTACTACTGAACACGGGGCGATGACGTCTAGTCAAGTGGCAACAAACAAAGTCTCTATCAAGGTCCTTGTGGTGTTTTGCACTTTTTTGTTGACGCTTCTCGGGTTGATTCCTCCAAGCGTCAACAAAGTGGGGCCAATGAAACACCACAAAATTTTGAACTTAGTACTTCTCCAACAAGAAATAGGTCCCTGGGACCCACAAACAACCACGGCTACATCGGATACTAAACATGGCAACTTCGGAGATCATATGCTTAATTTTCACTAAGTATGCAGTCTCAGCGTATACGCCCAGCGTATACGCCCGGCGTATACGCCCAAGTCAACACTCTCAACGTAGACATCCAGCGTACACGCCCAGCGTACGCGCCTCACATGTATGCTCAACAAGTACAACAGATGCATACGCCCGGCATGAAATCTCCAAAGACGGCATGAAAATAGCATTACAGAGCAAGATTTGGCAGAAGGCAGCAACCATCAGCGTATACGCCCCAGCGTATACACCCGCTTCATGCAGCGTATACGCCCCAGTGTCCACCAGCGTATACGCCCAGCATATACGCTAGCGTCCACGACATCTACGCCCAGTGTATACACCCACAGTCTATGCTTGTCAGACACAGCGTATACGCCAAGCAAATGTAACATATTGTACACTTGTATTTTATGCTTTTGCACCCAATCAACGTGCCACGTGTCGCCCAACCCAAGTCTGCTGTTAAAACCTATATAAAAACCCCAATTTTTCACGAGATCCAGGTCGGTTGGCAAAACTTCTAAAGCATACCAGAGAGCAGAGACACTGCGAACCAGAGCACAGAACCTTTTATGCTGGACAACCCTATACGTTGAGCATACAGCCTCTACGCTATGCCTACAGTGTGAACTAGCCACAATCATCCTTGCATCCACCGGGGCTTTTCGTCCGCCTTGTGTTCTAGTCACAACTGCGTTAGACCGGTGCATTGTACTTTCATTCTGTAATGCCATTGTTACATTTTCTTCCCAAAATCGTTTACAATTTGCATTAATTGTTTCATGCATTCTGTTTTCACTCGTTTACGTTTACACCCTGCTCACATCAGTTACACTGTTTACGCTCTGATTTACACCCATCATGCTGTTTACGTATAACCCAGCGTATAATACTTCGGTGTAGGTTCAAGGAAGTCCTTGTCTGATCCGCGTGCAGACCACCCAAGGTACTCTACCTTCGTTCATTCCAGCTCACCCTCAGGCGAAGGTAGGGTCTTCTGTGCACGTCCTGCGATCCCACGATCTCTGTTTCCTTCCAGCCGAAGATCGATGATTTCGGGTGGTACAATCATTAAAACTTAAAGTAATTTTGTGCTCATTATTCCCAGAGCGAAGAATGATGGACTAAAAGGGAATGGCTAGGGTGTGACATCAAGGGAACTTGTGGATTCTCTTTGGTGACATCTAAAGATGCTATCATGTAGCTTGATTGTACTAAGATCCTTGTAGATTTAACGAAAAATGGGAGTCAGAGTATTACAGGCACCCAATAAAAAAAGGAAGAGAGAGAGAGAAGAGAGGGAGAAGAGGGTGTGCCAAAGTGGCCAAACAAAAAAATATTCTGCACAGAAATTTCAGGACACTCCTCCCTTGCACAAAACGCTAAGTGATCATATGCCTTGCTATCATGGTGCTCTTATGGTTGTTCATCATTGGATGAAACAATGCGATGTCATTGATCAGAGGAATGGACTTGGTCTTGATTTTGGAATGACGATCTAATCACACATTAATCATGCCCTACACACAGGATTCATTGTGCCCTGAGTCAGTTACCTCACGTCCCAATCTCTACAATCCCTTCTCCAATTCATTCCATCTCCCAATTCATGTATTTGTGACTCATGTCTTGTATAGCATTGAATTCATACCTCATCAAGGTGGTATCAACATGTGTGTGTTTGTTGCATCAGTATAGATTACATTTAACCCTTCTAGTGCCTATGGACATCTTAAGGTGTGGTTACACAAGGCCATATAGGTTGGAACCTGCTTTGGGGAGGACCCACTTGTGTGACTTTTGTAATTTGTACTTGTTGCACACCACCATATCATCTTATAATCTCTAAGCATTTCATTGCCAAATCTATTCATTCCTTTGTCATTATTTTATCAAACGTTCCTCAAAACCAGGTCCGACATTCAACTTTCGGGGCAACTTAAAGAATGCAACATTTATTAAAGGTAATGAGTAAGGTATGAAATCATTGAAATTTTTTAAATCACCTTACTAACAATTGATCCTTGTGTTATTATAGATGGCCCCTAAAAGAAGAAAACAAGGAGGACCTTTTCACAATGCAGTTGAATGACCTAGGGGAGGTAGAGGCCAAGGACCTCGTGTAGAACATGCAGAGCAGAAGGCAATCATTCAGCATCCATCATAAAACTCTTTTTACTGCATAATCTATCCAAGCAAAGGGAGGAGAGGTCAGGGCTCGAGCCTATGAAGAGGAACGACAACTATTTGCAGCATGGCATGTCAAGGCCAATCAAGTGTCGTGGCAGCTTCTGTGTCCATGAAAAGTATCTCCATGAAACATTGGAACATCAGCATGGATGACTCATAATTCTCAAATAGAAGAGGAGAAATGTCAGGTGCTTCTTCAATGGTATTAATCTCAGAAGCCTGATGGACAAGACAAAGGAAAGGCACCCATGGAGGAGCCACCACTACCAGGAACCCCACAAGTTCCAAAAATTTTGTCATTTTATGTCTATGTCCCAATTTTTTCATATCCACTACGGCATGAATAAATTTCTAGTCAGTCAATAATCCCATACCTATCCATTGTGTATTCACTTGAGCTTGTTCCTCACTTTCCTTGACTCGAGGACGAGTTTTTACTCAGTCGTGGGGGTATGATGAAGCGCTATACAGTTGATGCATCAACTAGGCCATGTATATGGGGCCCTGTATATGCGGTCGTGTCGACACGGCCCCATCAATGCATCCCTCCATGCATCAACATGGCCCCGTTTCTGCAGGGCCTTTTTTAGCCTATAAATAAGAGGACCTTCCACCTCATTTAGGTATCTTTCTAGTAGTTGTAGTGAAGCCCTTGCATTTTGTTTCCATAGAAGTTAGAATATTTTCCCAATGCATGCCCACAGTGTGATGCTTGTAATTGTACGGCACCTTTATTCGAGTGTGACGTACTTAGATGCGCACATGACCAGAAATAAAGATCGAGATTACTTCATCATTATAGCATTCACTTAGATTTAATTATTAATTTTTATTGTTATTTATTGTTTTCTAAGTTAATATTTTTTTATCATCATTTACTATTCCTGTTGTTAAATGCGAAATGAGTACGACTTAATCACGAGCATTTAAGTGTGACTACTTGGTAACCCAGCAGCGTATCTAGGATCTACGATTGGTAACCCCAGTAGTAGGTGTGCATGAGGTCCAAGATGTGTATGGATGATTAAGGAACGGATGCTCATCGCACCTAGGTTAGCTTAGACTTCATTTCCTATTACTCATTAGTTTAATCGAGATTATTCTCCATTGTCTCTAGGAGTAGCACTAATTTAGGATTACATCATACACCTCACTCTGGACTAAACCATACGTGATAAAGCAAATACTAGTCCAGGTGGGAAGACAGCATACTACAATCAACGTGTAACTATCTAGATACCACAACTAGCCTATCCATGGAGTTTGACTAGATCATGTGTGAATGCTTGTATTCGTATGGTTGAGTGCAGGGGTACCTCGCCGCTCATTAGTCAACCAAGATATGAGCTACCTCACAGAGAAAACATAACCCTCTCTATGAAGGAGGTACACATCATTAGACAAAAATCAACTATCAAAATTAGCATGTGGCAAAATGAGGCTAAGAAACATGAAGACTTAAAGAACACTTCTAAGACCAAGTGGGCATGTACAAGCAAATAAATGATAAAGAGATCTAGATGGCAAAGGCCAAAATTAGTTCTATTATAACACAAAATCTTGATTGGCAACCCATCTTGGATAGCATGGCCTAAACCTATCAAGTAGAGGTAAAAAAAATAAAGACCTGAAGATAGAAGACTTAAAAAAATTACATGGCATTATCAAACCTCTGATATGCTAATTTGGCCATGTTAACAGTAGGAAGGCCCAAAAATGAGCTAGAATAGTAAGTAGCAATCACCTATGTCTTGTATGAGAAGGAGTTTGCAAATGAATAACTTCATGTAGCAAACTTAGAACTAGAAGTAGTTAATGTTGGCTACTAGGGGTCAAAAGATATAGCAATGAATATGGTTAGAAGATTAACAAACTATCATGAACTCAGAGAAAAGGTCAAAGCTTTTGAAGAAGAGAGACGACAGTTTGCAGCGTGGTATGTTAAATTCAATCAAATGTTTCTACAACTACCATGTCTGTGGAACATGACAAATCCATCCAACATTGGTTCATCAACATGGATGGTCCATGATCCTAGAATAGAAGAAGAGAAGTTGCAAGCATTCCTAAACAAATACCAATTTAAGAAGCCTAACGACAAGGGGAACCTATGGAAGAGCCACCTCCACCTGGAACAACATAAGGCTACACCCATCCTTGCCAAATTTTGTTTTTCATTTTTTTTTTGTCAAAATTATCATGTTATGTGTTCATTTTTGTAAACTCCACTACAGCACTAGAGAGTCATGTATATAGAATTTTGTGTCATGTAGATCTACCTCCTAATTTTATAAGGAACTCCATGCTCATTTTTTTAAACTCAAGGACAAGTTTTCAATAAGCCATGGGGGTATGATAAATCCAAAATTTTTAAGGCAATGATATCATATCTATTCTGTTGTAGATACGTTATCATATCTCAGCATACATTATCATATAAATGATATTGTGGGGTGCATGCTAGCCTATATAAGCAGCACTTAGGCACATGGATCCACAATAGATTTGATAGCCTAGTAACAGAACTCTTTTAGTTTATTTTCTTGAATTCAGTACTTAGCAATATGTGCCTATAGTGTGATGTTTTGTAATTGAATGAAATCTTTATTCAAGTGTGATGTGCTTGGACACATTGCATGACCAACAATAAAGATTAAGATTACTCTACATCATTGTAGCAACACTTAGTTTTATTTCTATTTTCAATTAGTTTATTATTTTACTACTTTCATAGTTAATGTTTACAAGTACTTGCAATTTACTTTTAATGTTGTTAAGCAGAATGAGTACAATTGATCATGAGCATGTAAGTGTAACTACTTGGTATCCTAGTAGTACTATCACTTGGTATGCCTAGTAGTGTGGTACTTGGTAATCTCAGTAGTAGTTGCACGAAGTCCAATATGTGACTAGAAGATCAAGACCAGTTGCTAATCACATAGGATAGTTTAGATTTTTTTTACTATCACTTGGATTTAGAAACCTTTACTTTAATTTCTTGTTTACTAGGAGCACAATAGTTAATACAACATCAATATCATATACCTCACCATGAGTTAAACCATGTGCATTGATTTTACTAGCTCACATGGAAAGATAATGATTGCAAATGCTAATCAATTATTAGTATAATCACATTGCCTTATCTATGGAGTTCAACCAAGATTATGCATGAACACTCATATCTCGTATGGTTAGATATTGGATACTCCATCACTCATTAACCCTTACTTAACAAAAAAGGGTAAATGTGGCAATAGTGTCCCACCATTACATAAGGGTGCTTCTTAGGGTGCTACACTAGGAAGTGAAAGCAAAAATCAAACCTATAACCTTCAAATAGAGAGATTCTTATTATGATCACTTTAATACACTCTTAGGTGTAACCTGTATTGTTTTATATGTTTTCCTCAATTTTTGATGAATCATGTTTTTGTGTGTGCTCCGATGTTAGGTATCCGATGTCGGAGCCTTGACGTTGGGTATCCAATGTTAGAGCCTAGATGCAATGTTAGATATTTGATGTTACAAGATATATGCCAGCCTATAAATATAGCACTTGGGCTCATGATTTTGATATCAATTTTTGTCATTGTTAGTGAAGCTCTTGCAGTTTGTTGTCTTCAAAGTTAGAATATTTTCTGAGTGCCTACAGCAAGAGTCTGAGTATGTATGGATCTTTGTTCGAGCACTGATGTACCTGAGCATAGCAGTGTGATGAAAATAAAAACAAATCCTTTTGATAATCCTTATAGCACTAAGAATATATTAATGTTTTCTTTAATGCACTTTACTTTCATGAACTTTACTTTAATGCATTTCAATTAAGCAATTAATTTCTAGTTGTTAATGAATAGAAGTACAACCACCTCAAGCATACATATAGTGCTTAGTAAGCCAACAACACTTAACGTTTAGTAGCCCAACAACACTATATGTTTTTAGGATGTGTCCAGGAAAATGGGATAGGTACTTGTGTTAGGCTAGCTAGGCAGTAAATCAATTAGATCTTAAATTACTCTACCTTTCATTCTTATTGTAGATCCTTAAACTTATAAAACATAAAATAAGAAAAATCATGTATCTCAGTTACACTTAAACCATACCCTTGAGCTTCACAAGTGTAGTTGGGAAGACAACAAACGTTCTTAATGCTCATTTCACTTCCTAGAGGAACTAGTGCATAGGAGAGCTATAGGTCCACAAAATTCAACCAAATCACACGTAAATGCCTTAGTGATTCATACGGTTGGGCATAAGAGTACCTCACCACTCATCATTGGCATCATTGCTAAGGACCTTTTGGTTTTTTCATGTACTATCTAGGATTTAGTGAAAATAATTAAAAATCATTAGAACAAACCTTAGAGTCATATCGTATTTTACAATTACTACAACAAAAATTTAAAAGCACACTGCATTTTATCATCTAATTGAAACTGTCTTCTTCTCACAAGAGTGCTTCTTTGCCTAAGTCTAATGAATCTCATCAGATGATGCCTCAACAATATGGCATGGTATATGCTCATCCTAATGTGTATGTTATTTCACCTTCATCCTACATCAAGATGAACAGCTATAGTGGCATGACATGGAGGGCAACATTGTGTTACTACCTAATCAATTCATTTCTGAAATGCTTCACCAAATGCTTATATTATGGATCTCTAGGAGCATCATGATGAGTATGTTGTGCAAGATATTGATGCCAAGGATTATCATCCCACCGAGGCACAATGTCTACAAGATCAATAGCTAGAACAACATCATGAATTTGTAAAGAAAAAAGAATTTAATGATTTTCCATTTCTCTTATACTAAAAAGATCGTGGAGAACCCTTCTTTGGGGGTTTTCCATTTAGTGAAGTTCCTCTCTTTGACTTTGGTGAAGGAGGTCCAAACTAGAACTTGTAGTCCATGATTTACAATCCTAGTTCTGGTAAGAATGGGTCTGGTGACAATGAAGGATCTGGAGGGGCAAGTCAAGGCAAGGATGCAGACAAGAAACAAGATCATGATCATGGTTAGGATTGTCGAAGAGGTGGTAGCAAGCACTATGATGGTGCTATTCCTCCTTCCTCTTCACCTCTGTCATCATCTTCTTCTTCTTCTAACTTTGATCATAATCGTAGGAGGTGGACCATGATGGAGGCGATCAAAATAACCGACAGGATTCAAATGATCAAAGGAATAGTTGGGAAAGGCAAGATCAAGGGTGTAGACATTCAAGAGAGGCACATCATCATGAATAAAGGGGTAGTAGATGGCATCATAGGCACTATAATTAGGGTCTTGATGAGCTTTGCTTTCACCTAAAGTATGCTAAACATTGTAGAGGCAATATGAATTCCAAAAAGGCATATGAAGAATAGTTTAATCAAAAGGCTAGACATGAACAATATTCCTTAGTTTGAAGGGGGATATAACTTTGATCCATAGAACCATCTTCAAGCTTTTCAAGATGCATGTTCCTTGTAGAACATAGAGAATGAGTGGCAAAAACTTAAGTTATTCCCAAGGACACTCATCAAAGAAGCAAAGAACTGGTACTGGTCCTTAAAGCCAAAATCTATCAAATGATGGAGTACAATGCTTGAATTATTTAATGATGAAAATCAAACATACTCTAGAGTGTCAAACTTGAGAAGTCAAATCCAAGAATGGAAACAAGGAACATACAAACCCTTAGATGCTACCATTGGTCGATACTATTCCTTAATGCATAAATGTCTTGGCCATGATTATTCTCAATTGGATCAACTTTGCCACATTGTAGATGAACTTTGATCATAAATGAGGAGAACCCTTGGTGTCTATGCCCAAGGGTAATTATCAAAATTAAGTGTCCATTAGATACAAAGGCTAATCAAATAGGTAGCTAAAGAGGAGGGTGAATTAAGAAAAAGAGAAAGTGCAGAAGAATATCACTTTGATCCTTCCATTTGCAAGAGAGAGGTTTGATTCTATGATCGTGAGAAAGAATCTAGACCTAATGAGGTAGTGCACAGCAAAACCTACCCACTCCAAAAATTTTAATCTAAAATTGTGGTCATGGTTGATCAGTTATGGAACTCCATGGATAGCAGATTTCAAGCTATCCAAAAAATTACTAAAGATTCCAAAGAACAAAGTAGTCATCGTGAGCATAGGAGATGCAAGGAAGTTGAACGTGCCTATCAGAAAGGTAAGGGCAAGATTGCTACAATAGAAGAAGTTTTGAAAAGTGAATCAGATGATGATCGTGGGTGTGACATCTACTAGTATGAACATCCTAAGGGATGTTGTCCTATAATGTCATGTCTACAAGAGTTTGGGATGTATGTTTTAAATCCATGACTAATACAAAGGCAAACATCTAGAAGATTACTTTATTCTCAAGGTAATTTTAGGCAGTTCCACCAACAATAACAATATTATCCTAGTGGAACTCCATTGCAATCATATAAGTAGTATCAATAGTCGCAGTAACCAAAATCATGGGTATTGGCACCACCAAGGTAGCAATACCCTTACAGAAAACCTAATCCATATGGATACTATGTTCAGCAACCCCTATCTCCACGTGACTCCTCTAGTCATGTTTCTACTTTTCAATCCTACTACCACCCTTCTAATTATTATCAAACTCATTCTCCATACAAAAAGAAGGAATGCCACCTTTTATCCTTAGCCCCCTCTTGTCCATAAACATGTTCCTCCTCTAGCTGCATAGCTACCACCTTCTCCACCTATGCAGCATGAACTACCAACTCAACCACAACAACGTAATGCTACTAGGGTTGTTAATCTACAACCATTTCATCAATCAAGTGGGTCAAATACTCGACCAAAGAAAAGACCTTTCTTTCAACCCCGCAATCCATCTAAGCCCTTAAATACACCTACAATTGACAACCTTATCCCTTCATCTTCCTCTATGTCAAATTCCTTCGAGTCCCCTTCAAACCAAAATCTATCTAGGTTCCATATTGTAATGCTTAGTCACATTGTATCTAATTGGATCCGTGATAGAAACCTTCCCAGGAAATTAGTTGATCCTGGAAGTCCTCTCATCTAGTTGCAGATTGCTAGCAATGAACCATGTAAATCTCTTCTCAACTTAGGTTCTAGTGTCAATTTAATTTCTTATGAGATGTACACTACATAGAACCTGCCTCCTCTCAAGAAGAGCAATATCAGATTAAAATTTGTAGACCAGCCCATCACTATTCCATTAGGACTAGTGAAAGACATTGTGACCACTATCTATGGGTGGTCTTATCCTACTAATTTCCTAGTGATCAAGGTGAAGAACTACAAAGGGGATTTCCCAAACATCATGGGAAGGGCATGGCTTAGCACTGTTGATGCAAGAATGGGCATCAAAGGTCTTTCCCTATAAATATTCAAAGAAAATGCATTCAAAAAGATCAAGAAGAAGTGAGTCCCATGCATCACATACACCAGTACAGGGTGCAATAATATGCAAAAAACTCTAGGCTATGAAACAAGCATCTATCTCTGCATGCAAACAGTGTGCACCGAAAGCAAAAAGTCAAAGGTGTCTGTGCACAGTAGCCACAAAATAGGATGGCACCTAGTGGTTGATCACTAATTTTGATAATAGCACACTTTGCATAGAACAAACTGAGAGCCTAACATGTGCATATGTCATTGGCATGGATGAACTAGAGCAAGTTCATCACCCACTCTTTGATGATGCAAATGATGATACTTATTAGGGAGAGTTGGAAATTCCTAAAAATTTTAAGCAATAGCCCCTTGAACTAAAGGCACTACTGGGCGAAATGGAATATGTGTTTTTAAAAAATGGGAAGCTAATCATAATCAATGTAATTCTTACTCCAGAGTAGAAAAAGATGTTGAATGTGGTTGAAAATTGGTCAGTATCTTTTTCTTAGTCATATCCTAAATTCATAACGATTAATCCTAAGATATGCTAGCATCATATCTACACTAATCCAGCCATGAACCCAAAGAGATAGCCATAGAGGTGATTGAATCCCAAACTAAAGCAAGGCATCAAAGAGGAAATCAAACAACTCCTCAAGATAGGGTTCATTTATCCCATTATAGATAGTGAGTGGGTTAGTCCACTTGTGATTGTGCAAAAGAAAAAAGGCAAGTGATGGGTCTACATCAATTTTTAGCTGCTAAATATGGTAACATTCAAGGACCAATTTTCATTGTTATTTGTTGATCAAGTGCTAGACAAAATATTTTAGCATTGCTACTATAGTTTTCTAGATGGTTATAATGGCTATAACCAAATTCAAATTGCACTAGAGGACCAGGCAAAGACAATATTCATGAGTCATTGAAGGACTTTTGCATATTGCAAGATGCCATTTGGTCTATGCAATGCTCCTGCTACTTTCCAATGTCTGGTCCTAAGCATTTTTCAACAGTAAATTGGAAGTGATGTGGAAGTCTTCATGAATGAATTCTCCATTTATGAAGCTACATTTGAGCAAGCCTTGGACTGCCTTGAGCAAGTGCTAAAATGATGTGTTGAAACCAACTTGCATCTCAATTGAAAAAAAAGTCACCTAATGGCCCAAGAAGTCATTGTATTGAGGCATAGAATATCATAAGCAGGAATTGAGGTAGACCCTGAAAAAATAAGGGTCATCCAAGAAATAACCCACCACCGAGAAACTATCAAAGATATTTGATCATTTCCTAGAGATACTGGCTACTACCAACAATTCATAGAGAATTTCTCTAAGATCGTAAAATCATTGGTAGAGCTAACAAAGAAAGACACTCCATTTTTCTTGATTGTAGAATGTGAAAAAGCATTCCAATAGTTGAAAGAAAAACTTATAGAAACTCTAATCCTATAAGCACTTGACTAGTCTAGGCCATTTTAGGTCATGATGGATGCATCAAATTATGTTTTTGGAGCCATACTTACACAGATGGACAACAAGAAACATCCTACACTAGCTAAAGCATTGTGGGTGCACAACTAAACTACACCATCATAGAAAAAGAATTGATGGTAGTGGTGTTTGCTCTAGAAAAGTTCAGGCATTATGTGCTTGGATACAAGGTGTTTGAACACATGGACCATAGTGCCATCCACTTCCTGATGAACAAGCCAACAGTAAGCCCCCATGTCATATGGTGGCTAGTGATCTTACAAGAATTTGATCTTACAATGGTAGATTGAAAGGACACTGAGAATGTGATCACTTATCACTTTTTTTGGTTGCGATGGGACAATAAAGAGGAAGAAAATCCACTATCTAATATGTTTTCTGATGAACTCCTCTTTGCTAGGGCTATAACTAAATGATTTTCTAATGAGCATAAATGGTATGATGACATTCTCACCTATCTTCTCGCCCAAGAGATGCCACAAGGGTTGGACCCCCAGAAGAAACAACAGTTTCTTCACTAGGTAAAACACTTCATGCAGATCAACAAACACCTCTACAAAGTTTGTGCTAACCAATGGCCTAGTTCATTGGTGTGTCCTTGATGTCAATCAACTGTGTGTTCTCCAAGATGCTCACAAAGGTCCTTGTGGATGAAACTGTGTTGGAAGATGGATAGCCATTAAAATCCTAATGGTAGGGTACTATTAACCAATAATCTTCAAAGAAGCTAACCATTACATCTACTCTTGTGAACGATGCCAACAAGATGGTGGAATGACTACTCAAATGAAGGAACCTCAACAATGGATACAACCATTGGAACCCTTCGACATCTAGGGCATTGATTTCATGGGTTCCATCACACCCATGTAAAATGGAAAGGCATACATCATAGTCACTATTGACTATTGTATGAGATGGGTAAAAGCAGTAGCCATCAGTGACTGTACATCTTCTACTTTTTCTTAGTTTATACAAAAAACTATTGTAAATAGGTTTGGTATGCCACATGCATTAATTTCTAATAATGGAACTTACTTTATAGGCACTGCTTTTCAGAAGCTCATGCAACACTTGGGGGTTGAACATAAACTCACAACACCTTACACACCCCCCCCCCCCCCCCCCCCCCCCAAGCCAATGGTTAAGTGGAGGTTACCAATAGGAAAATCACAAGGATTCTAACAAGAATGATTAGAAAGTGTAGAAAATACTAGAGCACAAAACTCAACGATGCCCTTTGGGACTACTACTCAACATGAAAACTTCCTATAGGCTATTCTCCCTATGAGTTTATGTATAGAAAATTACCAACACTAGTTATGGGACTATAAAGACATGTTACCCATGCCTGAAGATCCTCTCTAACTAAGGGCCTTCCTCACTTCCTACTTCTCTTTTCTTCTTTAATAAGGAATGGTGGTTGTTCTGTGGGAGCACTCTTGTGTCTCAAGGGGATAGGCTAGTCTTAGAATGATAATGCGAAGTCACTAAACGAGGTTAGTTTTGGTCTAGAATAATGATGGATCTTATCAAGTTATTTAACCATAAAATCCACAAGGGACTTCATGTGACCTTAATCAAGATCTTCATTCCACTCTCTCTCATCCATCTATGCTTTCCATGTCTCACCTCACTACTAGTTTCATGTTCTTGTTTAATGTCCTAGTTTAATGTGTTGGAATTCTTAGGTCGTGTCTTCTAGATTTTTGTACTTAATCTTCCATAACCACTAATCATCCATAGAGCCCATTGACTCTTTGGTTTGAAGTTATGCAAGGGCATAAAAGGCTTGTGCCTACTTTGGGGAGGACCCACTTGCATATCTTTTGGTTGGGTTAGTTAAGTTCTTTACCCTTAAACACTCTTACAATCAAATCCTTTTGTTTACCCCATCAATGACATCCAATTGTGTACATCTGCACAACATTTTTCAATAACTTTCCTTTTTATTATTGTGAATTCTTACATCCCCTTTAAATATTTCCTTGTGTCAAAATTTTTTTAAATTTAATGGACTGCTTATCTATTTTACCATATTTGTTAGCCTTCCTGCTACCACTACTATAGGAATCAATCTACCACAATCACAACATAGCCAAGTGTAACTACCAATGAGACAAGACATTTAATTGATATGTGTTACACATGGCATACTAATTCACAATTCTATTATGATTGCAGTGAGAAGCATGGACTAGAAGTGGGACTATCTTTACCAAGGATGATGTGGCAATACAACATGATGCAAACCATTCATGATCATTGGATCTTCTCTCTCACTCTTCAGCTGCCAAGAGGCATTGGATATCATTTTTATCTAGGGTGTTCACTTCTCTTATCATGAACATCCAATTTTGTAAAGATTGTAACTCTATACACTTGGGCACTCAAAGGCTGTCTATTCCATCTAAGTTAGTTTGTATGTTAGTTAATAATCCCATACCTACCCAATATTTTATAAGGAACTTGTTCCTCCTCTTTTGCACTCAAGGATGAGTCTTCATTCAATCGTGGAGGTATGATGAATCATGTTTTTGTGTGTGCTTCAACATTGGGTACCCAATGTCAAAGCCTCGACATTGGGAATTGATGTCGAAGCCCAAATGCGATGTCAAATATTCAATGTCATGGGATATATGCCAACCTATAAATACAATGCTTGGGCTCACAATTTTGATATCAGTTTTTTTCATAGTTAGTGAAGCTCTTGTAGTTTATTATCTCCAAAGTTGGAATATTTTCTGAGTACCCACAACAAGAGTTTGAGTGTGTACAGATCTTTGTTCAAACACTAATGTAACTAAGTGCAGCAATGTGATAGGAATAAAAACAAACCCTTTTCATAATCTTTGTAGCATTGATAATAGATTAATGTTTCCTTTATTGCACTTTAATTTCATGCATTTGAATTAAACAATTAATTTTCAGTTATTAATGAACACATGCATGACCACTTTGAGCATACATATAGTTCTTGGTAACCTAGCAATAGTTAATGTTTGATAGCTCAGCGGCACTATATGTGCTCAAGATGTGTCCAAGAAAGTGGGACGAGTACTTGTGTTAGGCTAGCTAGGCAGTAAATGAATTAGATCTTAAATTACTCTACCTTTCATTCTTTGTGTAGGTGATTAAACTTATAAAACATAAAATGAGAAAAATTATGTACCTTAATTACACTTAAAACATATCCTTGAGCTTCACAAGTGTAGTTAGAAAGACAATGAACATTCTCAATGCCCATTTCACTTCCTAGAGGAACTAGTGCATGGGAGAAATATAGGTCCATGAAATTTGACTGGATTGTCCATAAATTCCTTAGTGATTCATATGGTTGGGCATAGGAGTACCTTGTTGCTACTCATCAATTTTCTTGGCTAATATCCTATCTACCAATAGGTCTTTCTCAGTCATAATATAAAAGAGAAGATGAAAAGAAGTTGCTTAGTAACAAAAAAGATTTAATACAAGATCTAAGTTTTTGTAAAAGTAAAAGATCCTTTCAACTTATATATATAGCTAATCTAGTCTATATTTTTAAATTTTACAATGAGTTGTTAGCCTAGTGGTATGGGTCTTGGCCTGGTAACCCTAGGTTACAAGTTTAATTCTATTGGGAAGCATTGAGTTATGAACTCTATAAATCTTGGGGTTACCTATGTTTCACTTATTTCAAGTTCCAACATCCTCAATATTTTTAAAATTTACAATGAGCTGTTAGCCTAGTGGTAAGACTCTTAATTTGAAAACTCTAAGTCATGGATTCAATACTAGTAGAAAATACTAAGTTACAAAGTTCTATGTTAACTATATATCTTGGGATATAGCTATATTTTAATTATTTCAAGTTCCAACATCTCAATATTTTTGCGGAGGTCTCAAACCCCCAAAAAGATTTATTATTCAAAATAAAAAAAATGCACATGTAGCATCTAACAAACCAAAAAGAAAAGGTAAAAAATATACAAGTAATATATGATAAAATAAATAGAATTAACACAAAAGGAAAGACTCAATAGATATGAGGATGCTTCCTTAGGAATTCATCCTTACACTTAGACCAATATCAAAAGAAAAAAACACCCTTTCAAAAATTCACTTCTCATCAAAGACTAACTAGAATCAATAGTACAAGTAGAATGAAGAAAAAATCAAATGAAGTAGATGATAGCAAAAATTAAAAAGAAAAGCTCCCTTGTAAAGAATTGTGCTAAATAAGATTACTTACATTAGAGCCTCTATTGCTCATAAATCTAAACCAAGGTTGTATAACATTTACAATTTTTCTGTAATAGTCAAATGATAAATATTTGAATATTCTATTTTTGAAAAATGATATTGCATTTATGCTTCCAAATATGAAAGACAACAATAGGCCTAATAATGTTTCAAAGAAATCTCAAATTCATGAAACTAATAGGCAAAAAGTGAAAAAAAACATCATCTTGAGATAGCTGACAAGTTGGAATAACTTTGCATGCCCAAATTCAAGTATGCTGAGAAAAAGAACATTTCCAAAACACATGAAAAAAATCATCTATAGCTGCACATAGAGGGTAAATAAGAGTATGAACCCCAAAATGTTCAAGCTATTTACCAAGAGGTAAACCTTAGGGAAGAAGACATCAAAGAAACTATTGAATTTTAGGTAGAGTAGGAAGATTCCATATTTGCTTGAAGGTGGATATCAAAAATATTTCTAATTCCTATTTATGCCACAACCTATTGTAGTGACTGACAATGATTGAGGAGTTGTACAAAAGTTGAAATAAAACATGTTTCTTCTAAGACAAAAGTTTCAATCCATTAGTCCAATAAAGACGATGAAAAATACTTTCACTAAAGCATCCAATTGTAAATATTGGTGAATAAAATTATAAATTTGATCAAAATAATTATGCATAGCTATAGATACCCCATACAAATTATCAAACATTTCCTAAGAAATCCATTGGTTGGCAAGACGTAGACAACTAAGAGAAATCACTTCCTTCTAAAACCAACAAATAGCCATCCAAGAATTCATAATAGCAAGAGGAGTAGTTGAAAGAGGTGAACAACATGGACAAAGCTTTGAAAGAAGCATAGAATTGATCTTGACATTAGTCTAATATTTATAATTTTGTAATACCTACTAAGTCCTCCAAATACTTTTGAAAACATGAGATCCAAGAATGATAATCATATGAGAAGAAAGAATCTAAGTAGCAAAGTGGATACCTTTCCAAAATGGATTTTTTTTGAAAAATACTTGTTGTATCCTTAGTTTTAGTAGAGTTCCAATAATGTTAGAAGCATCTGAATGCTAAAACAACCAATTTGCCACCAAACTAAGTCACTTTTAGAAAGAATTTGAAATACCTAAGCATCTTTTTTCTTAGAGAAAGTAACAATATCCTAAGCAACTTGATAAAAACCTTTTTGAAAATCTTTAAAAGACCACATGAAATCTCAAAATAATTATTCCAACTTCTAATAGGTAGCTTAAGAGGGAGTTGAGCACAAAGATTGAAACACATGAGTGGAAGCACAAATAGATTTGCAAACTAGGTATTTGCCTACAAGAGTAAGGGATTTTTTCTTTCACTTATTAATTTTCTTCTAAATCTGAGATACCACCTAATCCCAGAGAGCTAAATTAGATCCTTTAAAATAAAAGAGAATTCCCAAAATCTTAATGATATATTGATCCTAGATTAGCTTCCAATTTTTGTTAGGTAAATAATAGTAACTATTTTTAAAATTATAGACAAAGGATTTAGTCCAATTAATAGCAGAGCTAGAAAGAGAGAAATATTGATCCATTTGAAATAAGAGGCGATGTAGATTAGTAGGTGTATTTTGAACAAGGAAAAAGAAGTTGTTGACAAAATGCATATTAAGAAGCTAATTTAAGAAGTAGAAAGAAAAAAATCCAATAATAGCCTTATTCTAAATATCATAATTTAATTGATTGTAAAGAAAGTGTGCTACAATAATGAACAACTAAGGAGCAAAAGGATAGGTTTGTCTTACTAACTTATGAATAGAGAAGGAAGAAGTGATACCAAATGTAGTAGCTATTCTAGCAGTAGCATTTGAGAGTAAGCATTTCACCATATGCAAAAACTTAGGGATAAAACCAAGTTTAGTCATGATCTATAAAATGAACTCCCACTCAATGTTGTCATAGGCCTTTTCATAATCAAGCTTCATAAAGAGAATATCTTGACCCTCATCCTCTACCCACTGAAGACCTTCCCAAGTAGCAAATACATTATTTAAAAGATATCTACCAAGAACAAAAACTTTTTTATTGAGAAAAAATAATATGACAAAGAATCTTCTTCAAATGTAATATTAAGCATTTAGCCTAGATTTTAGTTACCATGTTAAGAAGTGTGAGGGGTTCCTAATTGGAGATATGAGTAAGATCCCTATACTTTAGTAAAAGTCAAATTATTTAATGATTTAATTTTGACCCCAAAGAACTAGCATGGATAGCCTCACTAATAACCTAAAAGAGATCATTACCAATAAGATCCCAATGATTCCAAAAAAATTTAACTAGAAATCCATCATAACCAAAATAGGATAATTAATAGTAGCTACCTTAAAGGAAGAAATATCCATAGGGATAGTAGTAAATAAATCTTCAAAATGATTTCTAAGGTAGGAAAGAAGCATGTTATGGTCGGTGATGATGATACTGTTAGTTGAAAGGTTTTTTGAATAATGAAAAGGAGATGAACTATTAGGATATTTTAAAAATTCGGTACAATGTTCATCTTATATTTTTAACTAAGTAATCATATTTTTGTTAAGGCACCTTGTGCCCTATAAACATCCCACTATTGAAAAGTTGATCAGGCTCTAGTAAAATCCTCATGAACTTGTGAGTTGAAAGAATACTAAACCAACTCATATGAAATTTTTTTAATAATAAATTGAATGTTGTTGTACTCTTTTCTAGCACAAGAGACCACTTTCTTACCATAATAGTGAGCAAAATTCCACACTCTACAAGTAGCACAATGTCACTATGGAACCCAACCCACTTGACCTAAGGATCTTTGTTTAGCATTCCAAAGGTTTGAGATAATTTGTTGAGCAATAGGAGATAAGAAGAAATTATCTATAATCTAAAGAGATGAAAATTATATTTAAGGTAACTACCATTAATTTTAATTGACATCATGATGAAGAATTGATTTGATAGAGTTGCATGTTGATGAACAATAGTAATAGAAGTAGCCTACCAAAAAAAGAGTGAAAAAATAAAACTTATCCAACCAACCATAAATGTGAGCTTGCCCAAGATGAAGATTACTCCAAGTATATCTATGAAGAAGATCACTTATAGAAGCATCATCCACATCTCTAAGATAAAAATTTTCTTAAAATTAGACCATTTTTTATACTCATTTGTTGGTAATGAAAAAAGCAAAACCCCCCAACTTATCATTAAAAAAAATTTCATATTAAAATCACCTCCAAAAATCCAAGGACATGAGGGAAGAGAAACTTCAAGTTCCTGTCATAATAAAGCACATTCTGTAGAATCATTAGGAGCATAAACTAAATGTGTACCAAAAGGATCATGTGAGAAGGATAAGATCATCCAAATAACTCTATCACCCTAATTAGAACCACTCTGTATAAGTTTTTCTTTCCAATAAAAGGAAAAAAGAATTACAACATCACCTTTTCCACACTTATGTGAAGTAGCAATAACTAATAAGTGAAAAAGAAATCAAGGGGATAAAAACGGTAAATTTTTGACTGAAATCTTACTTTTCTAAAAAGAATAAAATCAAAGAAAATATGTAAACTAAAAAAATTTCTTGCACATTTACACCAAAGCCAATCAGTCAAACCTCAAACATTCCAAGATAAGATATTCATGGGCAAGCACAAGAAGTATCTTGTGAAAAATCCTTAGAAAATTCTAAATTCAAAGTATCAACTTCTATAGCATATAGGAAAATAAAAAAAGAGATTTTTGTAGTAATTGGTGAAGCAAAATTAATTAATAAGGAAGAAGTAACTCTTTTCCTCCCACTGACTTCCACAAAATCATCATTTTTAACTAAGTCCTTAAATGATTTTGAAGAGATAACTTATGATTAAGAAGCTATCTTGACTATTGAAGTAAATTATAATACTTGTAACTGCTTGGAAAGACTAGAAGAGAATGAAGGTTTACAAAAATTTCTAGAAGAGGTTACGAGATTAAAACTTTCTAATGGTGGATGGAATTTTAGAATAGATAATGAATATCTTTTTTGAAGCTCAACTAATTATTTTTTCTTGGCCAATAAGAGACATGTAGAAATATGATACTCAAGTTTGATGATAATAAATGTAAGAACTAGGAAGATAAAAATAATCTACTTTTTGAATAAAGACTTTACCATGTGTTGCAAGGGTTAGAAAGTTCTTCCTTTGTGAGATATCAAGTTCAATACAATAGCAACAAAAATGACTACCATTAACCTCAATTTCATGATCTAAAATAATACAACCTAGGGTACACACTATGTCCTTCTCCATAATAGAAAATATTAAGATATGATTTGATAGCTTGAGATAGCAACAAATAATGTTATCAGCTAGATTGTTAATATTAAAATCAAGTTTTCATGCTCACATAATAAGAGTTGCAGTACATGCTAGAAAAATCTCAATGAAAAGAACCTTCTCAATTTAGAAGGCATCAAATAGTTCCATAAGAATAAAGTTATGGCCATAATAATGAGCATGAAAATCCTAGATATCCTTGGGCTAAAAAATATTTTTAACTTACATAGCCATATTCATTGAATAAGGTAAAAAAATCACAATTTGAAGAAAAATGAAATAGGCAACATAATCTTTTGAAATAGCATCAAAAACATCATTTGGAAGGCGAAAATCAATAGTAGGGAGACTTGAAGCATCTTCATTCTAAGAAGGAGTGAAAGTGTTTGGTGAATCTCCCATGGAGAAGTCTAAAAGAAACCCTAAAAGTGTTAACTCTATCTCTACTTTTACTAGCTATCTCAAAACTTATCTTCTAGAAATATCTTCTAGTCCAACCAAGCCCTCACAACCACAAGTGATTAAGCCTCTAAATGCCTCTCCATCAAATAAGGCTTCAGAGCTCCCGTCAAACCAAACACCGAGCTCAATGCATATGGTTATGTTAACACATGTCGTTATTGACTAGATTAAGGTGGGCCACCTTCCTAGGAAATTCTCTGATCCTGGAAGCCCTCTAATCTATCTCCAAGTCATTGGGAATGAACCATGTAAAGCTCTTCTAAACTTAGGTTTCGAAGTCAACCTAATATCACAAGATATGTACAAAGCCTGGAACCTGCCTCCATTAAGAAAGAGCAATATTTGTCTAGAGCTAGTCGACCAGTCCATCACTATTCCCTTGGGACTCGTGGAGGACATCATTACCATTATGTATGGGTGGTTGTACCCAGCTAACTTCCTAGTGATACAAGTAAATAATGATAAAGGGGACTTCCCAATAATAATGGGAAGGGCATGGCCAAGTACTATAGATGCACGCCTAGGAATTCGTGATCTTTCCCTGGAGATATCTAAGGAGAACACTTTTGGAAAGATCGAAAAGAAGAAGGTTCCATGCATCGCATACAGTGACATAGGGTGCAATTGCGTGTAGAGATCATGGGTTGTGCAAAGTTTAGCATTTTCTACATGTAATCGATGTGGACAAGACCTTACCTTACAAAAGTGCCTGTATGCAACAGCCACACGACAAAGAGACACCCAGTGGCTGATAACTGATCAAGACAGAAACTCACTAACGTGCATGGAACTAAATAAGGGAATAACTTGCACTCATGTTGAAAGCATAAATGCACTGGAGCAAGATTATCACCAACTTCCAAACCTTAACCTAGAAAACATCAATTGGAGAAAGTTGGAAATCCCTAAAAAGTCAGACAAAAACCTTAATAAGAGACTGTTAGTTAATGTGCAACGAGCCAAACCCTTCCATGAACTTAAAATGGCCAGTGCACATAATACCTCTAAGAAGGGATGTCCCTACTCATTATTTCGGATCTCCTGATGGTGGTATGAACTGTATTCTATTGATTGCTAATGTTTGGTTTTTACCTTTGAGTTATAATGATGATACTAAGGTATGGTTCTTTTGATATAATAGGCAATGAGTCCACGGCATCCATGCATTCATAAATTTCTATGGTCTCTCTTGGCGTGGAACTGTACAGTCCCTTTCTTAATAATAAAACTATTAACGAACTAGTGACTAGGTATTTCTCAAACTAAGGAAGGACTCAAGGACTGAAAAGGGTGTGACTTCAAGGGGATTTGATGCATTTGTGCTGGCCATTCTCTTGAGTGCTTGGATGTTTTATTCTTGAGTTTTCCTTACCATTTTGACATTGCTCCATTATCGGGAAGCTGAGCTAATAAAAATAATAAGTCTTTGCATGGTGTGGTTCTCATGCAAAAAAAAAAGTGAGAATTCAAAGCACATCCCTTAGACAAAATAATCATCTGGGCTACAAGCACTGGTTATGAAACTGAACAAACATGTTCCCTCTAACTAAGGCCCTTTCTTGCTTTCTACTTTTCCCTTTCTTGTTTCCTCAAAATGGTGGTGACTCTTTGGAGGAAGCATTCTTGTTACTTCAAGTGGATGGATTGGCCAAGTGTATTAATGCAAAGTCACTAGATGTGGATTATTTAAGGTTGGATTTGGAATGAGATCTACTAAGTCACATTAACCATACATACACAAGGGGTTGTACACCACCTTGTTCTTGGGACTCCATTTCATTCTCTTTTCTCTTCCTCTTATTATTCTTCCTCCACTTTCCACCTCATTGCCAGTTGTATCAGTAGTTTATACGTTGGTTGATGCATTGCTATCTTTTTGGTAAATTCTTGTGGTTAAGACTTTAACTCTTACTTTCGAATGACATTTCCAAAGCCTACAGACTCTTTGAATGTGGGTTTCTCAGGGCATAAAGGGCATGAACCTACTTTGGGGAGGACCCACTAGCATTCCTATTTGGTGCATCAGTTAACTTCTTTCCCTTAAACATTTTTGCAATCACCATTTCTTTTGTTCATTACCACCTCTGACATCCATTTTATTGATGTTTCCATTGTTTCTTTTTCTCCATATTTTTTATTCCTTATCTTTTTCCATTCTATCGCTACTAGAGGATCGCTTTTAGTCATGGGGGTCCTGTCCAATTTTTTGAATTTTCTCCTAACCCCTACACCTTGGGTAGTCACCAATGTTATATCTCCAGAATTCGTATTAGCCATATCACAACTCAGCCAATGGACCATACACCGAGGCAAGGTATCAACTGCATTGTGATTTATTTATCCTTGCTAATATGAGACTGTGTTGTGTGTGCAGATGGCAATCATACAAAAATGGACTGGACCTGGAGGAAACACTAAGATGGACTGGTGCTGGAATAGTTATGCAAGGAACAAGATTGATGGTGTGGTTATGGATGGACAATGGAAGGTGTAATCCTAGCAGTAGTAGCAACACACCTTCTTCTTTACTTCTCTCTCTCTTCTCTCTCAACTGCCAAATAAGGCTGGATGTCAAATGTGTATAGTGTTCACTCTTGTGGTCATGAACACTAATATTGCCATGTATTGTAATGATGATCCATTCACGTGTCACCCCATTCACCATTAGTGTCATTCAAGTCAATAATCCCATACCTTCCCAATATTTTGTAACGAACGTGAGGATGAGTTTTCATTCAGTCATGGGGGTATGATGAGCCGTGAAATCGCATACGCGATATCGCATCTGCCATGCGATATCGCATCTGCCATGTGATATCGCATCCTACCTCATCTTCTATAAATAAAAGGCTCCCTTTGTTCCCGATAGTTAGACTTAGATCCTTAGCCAAATTCTTGTAGTTTTACCATTCCAAAGTTAGAACAATTTCTATGTGCCCGTAGTAGAAGTCATAGAGTGAACAGATCTTTATTTGAGCAAATTATACCTGAGCACACATTTGTGCATGGAAATAAAGATGAACTTTATGATAAACCTTGCAGCATATGGATTAAGCTAATTAGTAATTAATTATTTTTGAATTTTTAATGCTTTCCTATTTAATTAATCTCTCTCTCAGCCTTTGACCCTCTTAGTTAAGTACACTCAGTATGACCGCTTCGAGCATGCGTTTAGCGCTTGGTAACCTAGTAACGACTAGCGTTTGGTAATCCCAGCAGCGTTGCACTGGTTCAAGATATGTACAGAAAGTGGGAACGAATACTGGTGTTAGGAACAATTAGAACTTAGTTATTGAATAGTTAATGTAAGTTAGTCACTTAGTTCTCTTTACCTTCCCGTATTAGCATAAGACATTAAAAAGGTAAAAGCTATAAAAATTCATGTACCTTAAGCTTACTTAACCATACAACTGTGACAATAAAAGTAAGTCTGGGAAGACAATGATTAATTAACCTTGAGTGTTCCATTAAGGTGCATAAGCACTTAGTCCTTGGAGTTCGACCGGATTGTGCGTGAAACACTTGTATTCGTATGGTTGAGTGTAGGGGTACCTTGCCACTCATCAAGTAGATGGTTCTAAAATCAAAAAAAAATTTCTTTATATATATATATTTAATGATGTTTACTCAATGTCAAGCTTGAAATGTACTCTAAATTCTCTTTGTTCATTATTAATATTTCATAGGGATCTAGCACCCTAAAGAAAAATCTCAAAAATTTTGAAGATGCATTTTTAGGTATTCATTCTTACAACCAATCTTGAAAAACCTCCCCAATGGATTAGAAAAAGGTTCAGGCCTTATCCTTATTCAAAAGAGCCCTCATGGGTTTTCAGTTCTTACTACATAGTTTCATGTAAAGAGAAGAAAAAAACTCCCTCTAAAGACAAAATAATAAGTTAATTAAAAATAAAGAACAAATAGCAACAAAAGATGAAAGCTTCCTATCCTTAAGCCTTAAAAATACAAATAAAATTAATACTATAGAAAATAAATTAATTGTTTAGATTTCACTAGGAGTTTTTTTGCTTGAAGTTTTAGCAAAAAAGAAACATCTTAGAGAATATGGTATTTGATGAAGCATAGTTGACTGGCTATGTCGATGTAGCCTCATCAACATATCCCCATCAATGCATGGTCGACACTAATGCATTGACACTAATGTAATCAAGCCTATATAAATGCATGTACAACCACATTTATGGCACATTAAGTCCACAGTGTAGTGAAGCTCTTGCAGTTAGGATTAGATATGTTAGACAAAAATCAATTTGTAGTCCTATCCATGAATAAAGTGCACAAGGCACACACCAAACAATGTCATGACTTAAAGATAAGGAAAATTAAATTCCAACTAAGAAATACAGTTCTTTGCTAGAACCCCATGCACATATCCCAACACACAAAATTTCAAATGCTATGGGAAGGACCTTATATTATTCACGCAACTTTTCCATCTAGGGCCATGACAATTTATCATCCTTCTGGCCCAAACAAGTAGTTGCTAGTCAATATTCAATAAGTGAAACCTTTCCTAGAATCAAGGGTAACTAGTTTCAAGAATACCTCAACCAATGGACAAGCATGTTCTATCTTTTGGATCTTCTCCTTCCAACTCAATCATTGAGCAAATGACTATCCATGCTAATATTTTGTGATAGCTCTTCAATTTTTCAACTTTTTTGTTTTTTCAACTTGTTTTTTATGCTATTTTTTATACATTTTCAATTTTCTTGGATATTTTGCAACTTATTTTATATATTTTTCCTTGTTTATTTGTCCTTAGATTTTTATTTCTTCTTTGTTGTTCATAAAAAATCTTGCATTTTCCCATAGTTACTATTACTAAAATTTCATTTAAAATTGTACTTCATGTTTGAATCAATTGTTTAATGACTAGATTTTGTTTTCAAATTATGACATTGATTAATGGAGCATTAATTTTTTGATGGTATCAGGTAGTGAGTCCATGTCATCCACCCATTCCACTCAATTCTATGGGGTTTTCCATCTTGGAAGCATGAGGTCCTTTCTTAATTGCAACTTATAAAGAATCAATGACCTTGATACTTAATAGACTTAGAATAGACTAAGTGGAGTGGATAAGGGTATGGCTGCAAGGGGATGTAACTACCTTCTTAGGTATTATGGGTATTCTCATTGCTCTCTCACCACTCCTATTGTTGACCAATAATAGGAAGCATTTCTTTGCATGGTGTGGTTCCCATAAAAAAACATGAAAATTCAAAGCACCTCCCATAGATAATAATGGGCTACAATCATTGGTTATGAGGCTAGAAAGACATGTTACCCATGCCTAAAGATACCCCTCTAACTAAAGCCCTTCCTATCTTCTTGTTTATTATTTCTTCTCTACTTGGAATGATGGTTATTCCAAAGGATCAGTCATGAATTCTTGGGGCATGAATGGTCTGAATATGATAATGCAAAGTCAATAGAAGTAGATGGACTTGGTTTCACCTAAGGATTGGATAGAATCTAGTCATCCTAACCATACATGCCACAAGAACTTCACATGACTACGATGTGAGACTCCATTCCATTTTCTCTCTCCCATCCATCTACCTTTGTCATTGACCACCTCACTACCTCTTATCATGGTCAATTACTATGTTCATTTTGGTATGTCATAATCCTTTTAACAATTTATTATACATATTTGATCTTTAACTAATGATGATCATTCATTGTCCTTGGGGTCCATGGACTCCTTAGTATGAGTGCATGCAAAGGTATTAATGACATGAGCCTACTTTGGGCAAGACCCACTTGCATACTTCTTGGTCTTGTTCAATTAAACTTCCTATCCCTTGGTCATTTTGCATTCAATCCCATCATTTTACAGCATAAACATCCAGTTTTGCAACACCTTGGCATACCCATTTCTCTCCAAATCTCCTTTTTGTAGGCCAATCTCATGCCCTCTTCCATATTTTATCATCATTTTCAGCATTTTGAACTTCCTTTGTAGTCTTATTTCATCTTTAAAATCCCTCAAAATGCTTAGTTTTTTATGTTACAAGTTGCTGCAAATAGCTACATTAACGCATCCCTATTAATGTAGCCAAATGCATCGATGCATCCATATTGATACAATCCAAAAATAGTATATATTTGCATCAACACTTAGCCATTTTCTAACATTTTTCTTCCAACACAAGAGGAGTTTTTGCCATTTTCAAACCCCAAAGACCTTCCAAGTGCCATAACTTACAAACCACTTGTTCGATTTACCTTGTTCTTCAATCCCCTAGCTATTGAATGCAAGATTTTTATCCTGGGGACCATAACCCTTTAGTTTATGATAGAAAATTTTTAAAATTTTTCTAACTTCCCAAGGATTAACCATTAAAATAATATTAAAATCTTAGTCCAAACCAAGTTAAACCTCACAAGCAAACTTTGGTAACTAATGAATAAAATAATGAACCTTCCAAGATCACAAACAAACATAAGTGTAACTGATGAGTGATGAGGTACCCCTATGCTCAACGATACGAATACAAGTGTTTCACACATGATCTGATGAAATTCCAAGGACTAAGTGCTTGTGCACCCTTGTGGAACAAGGATGGGTTGGTTGATCGTTGTCTTCCCAAGCTTACCTGTATGTCATGATTGTATGGTTAAGTAAGCTTGAGGCATACGATTTTTATAGCTTTTATGTTTTATGTCCTGTGCTAGTAGGGAAAGAGAGAGGTAACTAAGTGACTAATTTAACTTAACTACTCATTAACTAAGTTCTAACTAATCCTAATGCCAGCATCCATTCCCACTTGCCATATACATCCTGAACTAGTGCAACACTACTGGGATTACCAAACGCTAATCATTATTGGGTTACCAAGCATTACACGCATGCTCAAAGTGGTCGTGCTTGTGTAATTTAACGATTTTCTTAATTGATCAAAATGCATTGTTGTGCTAATAACAGAAATGTAAAGTGCATAAAATAAAATAAATGCGTAACAAAACAAATCTCAAGTGCTACAAGGATGAATCAAAGAGCTCGTCTTTATTGCCGTACACGAGGTGTGCTCAGGTACATAATGCTCAAATAAAGATCCATCCATACTTAGACCTCCTACTATGGGCACTTGGAAAATAATCTAACTTTCAAACAGACTACAAGAGTTTCGCTACTTGACTGCTAAAAGACTTCTTCTAATTTGTGCACTTGGGCACTATATTTATAGGCTTGGGAGCAACTAATCTAATAATTAGAGTAACCGCTCTAATAATTAGAATAACTACTAAAGTAACCGCTAGAGTAACCACTCTAATAATTAGAATAACTACTAAAGTAACCACTCTAATAATTAGAATAACTGCTAGAGTAACTGCTAGAGTAACTACTCTAATAATTAGAGTAGAGTACTACTAAAGTAACCACTAGAGTAACTACTCTCATCGATAACCTAACCCAATAAGAAAGGTATCAAAAATGAACTAAGGTTTATACATCGAAATGCTAATCAATGGTTACGTCGGTGATCGCAAATAACATCAAAGAGGAAAGCACTAGCAGGAGGGCCTTCCTAATTAAGGGAGAAGCAACCATGAGAATGAAGGGGCTAGTAATAGCAATAATAGCAAGTCCAAGAGTAAAAGACCAAAGCAACTCATGCCATAGGACCTCTTTGAGAGGATCCCAAAGTGGAATCTATTTGAAACATTTCAATTGCTAAAACCAACTAATCAAGACAAGATGAGTCACCAAGGCCAAGACTTAACCTAGAGGTCACATTAATTGAGGCCTTCCTTGAAAAGATTCAAACCAAGGAGGTTCAAATTTTTGGTCTCTAAAAACTAGCCTTGGGATCCTTCTTGGAATTGATTCCTGAGGAGATCTACACATAATTATAGAGGTCTCCTATGTGGTCCATCCTCTCCTCTAGTGGAGAATGGTACATGGGGAAGACCTATCTATTTTGGAACAACTAGTAGAGAGATGCATCTATTAAAATGAAAAACATCACTGTCTCCTACTCAATTGAGGCTAATGAGTGACGAGGTACACCTTACACTCAACCATATGAATCACAAGAACTCACATATGATCCAGTCAAATTCTGTGGATGGGACTAGTGGTGGCATCTAGATCATTATGTCTTGATCGCAATTCACTGTCTTCCCACTTGGACTAGTGGTAGCTTTGTCATGTATGGTTTAGAACAAAGTGAGGCATATGATTCTTGATGTTGTTTCGGCCTTATGCTACCCCTAATAATCATAAAGACATCAAATATTTAAGCTAACTAACAATGAAAAGTAAAGTCTAAACTAGCCTACGAGTGATGAGTGTCTATTCCCAGCTTTCTAAACATGACCTAAACTAACGTGTCCACTACTAGAATTACCAAGTGCTATGCTATTGGGAAAACCAAGCAATAACACTACTGGAGTTACCAAGAAAATATGTGTTTACACTCGAAACTGGTCACGCTTATTCCACCAATTCATTAATATGCATGGAAACGTAAATATTACCTAAGTACATGAAAAGTAAATTGCATGGAAAGTAAATCTAATCTCATTCAAAGTGTTGCAATGAATAAGAATCAATCTTGATCTTATTATCGTTCATGAAATGTGTCCAAGTACATTGTCACTTGAATAAGATGTCGTACAATTAACTCAGCTCCACACTGCGGGCACTCACTGACTATTCTCTAAGACTATGAAATAAAACTACAAGAGTTCAAGTACTCTATTGGCCAAGAATTGCATAAACACGACAGGTGAGAATTTATTTATAGACTTTATTCTGGGGCTATGTTGATAGGGCCTCATAAACATAGCAAATGCTACATTGATGTGGCCCCATCAATGGGGCAGCAACACATAGATGGGGCCTTGTCGATGAGGCCATGTTGATGAGGACTTGTCAACATGACATGTTGATGCTTCATCATTATTCAAACATATGCAATGGCATGCATTAAGGCATCTATGTTGAGGCATCTACCTTGACATAGCTTTTCAATGTAGCTAACTGATGCTTCATCATACCCCCACAACTGAGTAAAAACTTATCCTTGAGTTAATAAAATAGGATCAAGTTTTCTTTATAAAAAATTGGGAATGATGGGATTATTGACTAACGCTAACTACTAACTAACTATGAGTGTTGCATTACAAAATTTTATTTGAGTGGATGCATACAAAATGACAAAGTGACAAAAAAAATAGACATACATTGAAAATTATAAAATTTGCATAGGCCTTCAAAAATCCACTAAGGATGATTCTTCTTATTGCTACTAGTAGTGGTAGACTTCCAACCTTGATTATTATGTTGATGCTTCTCTGGTTATGTAGAACATTCTTGAAGGACGGACTGAAATTTCTTCTCATCATTCCATGGATCTAGTAAACATGCGATGCTTGAGCTACTATCTTGTATTTACTATGATTTTTGCCAGAGCATATCCTCTATTGTTCCCCTCATGGCTTCATTTTCATGCCTAGCAAAAGACCTCTTTCCTTAGGCATTTCTTATAGCATCACTTGTAGTCAGCAAAGGGTCAACATTAGTTTTGGTAAATTTTCCTTAATACTTAACCATTTTCAAATCCCTTAGTTTACGTTTAAGCACAAGGTGATGACAACATACTATGCCCAAGGCTATGAGGTAATTAAAATCATCAATCTTTCCACATTATTTTGATCAATTACTATTAGTTACCATAATGTTTAAAAATAAGATGTTAGAAAAATTTCAAAAATTTCAAAATAGACATTCCCAGCCCCCATGACTAATTAATGTAACTCTGGAACTGCACAAGTTTTCAAAATATTGAAACCAAAGGTGTGATTTAGAAGATTGTGAAAAAATATTAATGGATATGGAAAAATAAAAGTAGGAAAAATTAATGAAACAAATGAGAAGTAGTCCCAAAATTATGCATAAATTTAAAGAAACTATCACTGACATTCTAGAAGATGTGAAGGTTAGTTCAAAGCCATGATCAACAAAAGTTATGCAAGTGGGTCCTCCCCAAAGTAGGCTCCTACCATAATGTCCTTACATAAACACTTCTATAGATGTCTATGGGAATCCTAGAAGTTAAATGTACATCATGTTTTTATTCCAAACAACATACAACTACCCTGGTTGGGATATTGCACTATACTAGACAAAAGTAAGAGGCTCATAATTGTATGCAACAGTGAGGTGACTAATGGGATGAGAATGGATTACAGAGATTAGGATGTAAGGTACTTGACCATGTCTGTAGGTTCTTGTGAAAATGTGATTAAAATTATCAGCATACCTATCCATCTAAGTTTGGACCAAGTCCATACCATGAATAGTGAATTTGCATTAATATGTTCTTTCCTACCAACCATCATGAGTCCACAACTACTTCAAAGAATAATCATCACTTCAAAAAGATAAGAAAAGAGAAGAAGAAAGGAAAGGCCTTAGTAAGAGGGGTGCCTTCAAACATGGGTAACATGTCTTTCCAACCCCATAACTAGTGCTTGTAGCCCATAATTGTGTTTGAGTGTGCTTTGAATTTCCATTATTATATTTTTTTTCCTTTTTTCTCCTTTTTTTTGTTTTTTTCTCTTTTTTTGGATTTTTTTTTTTTTTTTTTTTTTTTTAAATGGAAACCACNAAATGGAAACCACACCATGTAAAAACATATCTTCTGATTTATTGGTCAATGAAGGAGTGATGATACATTCCAAGAGAAGTCATAAACCACACAAAGGAAGTCAAGAAGAGAACCCAATAAGTCCCCTTGAGGTCACACCCATTGCTATTTCCACTTGGTCATTCCCTCTTTCTTCAAGATATAATGAGCATTCATTAATTTTACTTTCATGAAAGAAGAACCAAATTGTTTCCATAAAAATGACCTTTTATTCAGAGAACTAGAGAGATGAATGAGGTGGTCTCACTACTTTACACAATTACTTACCCAATCATCTCAATAGCATAGAACAAAAACCCAACACATAGCATTGACTTCTACATCATGACTGGCAATATTATTAACAGAAATATAAAAAACATTCATAAACATAAAGAAAATGACTTAGGAAAAGAGAATATTATAAAGAAAAAAAAGAAAAATATTAAGAAATGGAAAACATATGAAGAATCAAAAAAGTTTGGAAGAAATAGAAAAATGATAAAAAAATTGTAAAAAAAAGGTGAAAAATATTTATTAGTTCTTGAACTAGGATGAAGCATCTCCCCCGTGACTAATCTTATGGTTGCACATTTGAGAGATGGACTACACAATTCCCTAGTTATACACCAACAATTTTCCATCTATCACTATTACTGATTTAATTAATCATGTGGTAGCACATCTAACATTGGTGATAGTCTCATTTGGATCATTTGAAGATGTATCTTCATTTGGACTTGAAGGTGTTTCCATTTTGGGGGGTCCAAATGTGTTTGCTTCTTCTTCTTGATTTTCTATTTTAATTCCTAGGTCTTAATGTTTAATATCCTTTTTCGATGTATAATCAAAGTGTAAGATATATGCATCTAAGTCCTCTATTTGATCTATTTTCTTAAGTCTAGAACTAATAAGTGGATTGGTTGCTTCCATGCATCTCTGAAAAAATTTTATATTCTCATTTTCAAGCCACAAGGTGTCTTCGGGTTTAGTGGCTACTACATAGACTAGTTTTTACTCACATACTTGCTCTTGAACTTTATGGTGGATTAGTATAGGGTTTGTGTTAATATTTCAAACTTCTAGCCCACAACTGCACCCTTTATCATGATTAGTTACGCATGGATTTTTTTTGTCTCTCCACAGTGTTAGATTCATTGTTTCTATTAGGTGTTGGAGTAATAATGGATGTTGGCCTTTGCGTAGGATTGGAGGACATTGGTTGTGAAAGAAAGGGTGTTGCACTTGATTGGCATTGTGTTGGTTTAGATGAGTTAGTAGGACCATGATTTTTGTGCTTACACATGGAAACCATCCTAAAGAAAGGATGTTTCTAAGATTATGATGGGGACCTACTGGCATTATCATTTTTATGTATGTTCACAGCACAAGTGGCATTCCTTCACTGATGTTGTGGTGTTGCATCCTCCTATGTTGCTAGCCATGACATGTGATAAAGATGAGTATGAGAATATTGAGGATATGATCAAGGATAAGAGGCATGAGGTAGTAATCCTTCAAAAGATGTTATAGGTCAACGATATTCAAGAGAGTGGTAATAGTGATTTGAGATAGAGGAAGTAGAACCAATTGAGGAAATAGATTGTTGAACATAATATTTGTATGAGTCTAGCTAGCAGTAAGGGTAGTGCTAGTTTGATGATGGCCTCCCCCATGACTATGGATTTTTCCACTACAGTTGATATTAGTTTTGAGGTTGATAAGAAGTTCCACTAGGATATTATAGTTGGTTGTAGGATTATCTATGATTACCTTGTGAGAAAGGTAATTTCCTAGGCATTTGCTTTTGTATGAACTTAGGATTCAATGCAAAGGTCCAATACTCATGTAGATGTAACATGATTGGGCAAAAATCCTATAGATGGTCATATAGGTAGATGTCACATCCATCATATTCTTCAATGGTTGAGGCTATAGCTTCTTCTTCTATAGTCATTTTCCTTTTTTGTCAATCAATGTTCTTACCTATCTCCTGATCCCTTTTCCTTCTTTTCTTGTGATCACTTGATTTTTTTCTTTTGCATTACTCTCTCCTCTACAATTTCTACACAAGTTGTAAATTTCTCATCTATCCATTCTAACATCTTATCTAACCTTTCTTCAAGCTCATCAATAGACTTTTGTATTAATAATATTTGTTGTGAAATCACTTCATCAAGGGTTGCCTCTTTTTCTCAGCATAGATATGGACCCTCTTCTTTTGAAGAGTTGGGTCCCAGTGATATTTCTCAACATTCTCTCATTTACATAGCTCCTCTTCTTCTTTTGCCACATGCTCGATTAGCTTTTGGATCTAATGGATTCCTAGTTCATATAATTGACCTTGAGCATACATCCCAAGGATCTCTCTCGTTTGACTATGAAGCTCATATATGATGTGGAAAAGTTACTCTTCTTGAGAGAAATCATGGCCTAGACATTTATTCAATAGAGAATAGTATCTATCTAGGAATATATTCAAGGGTTCATGTTATTCTTGTTTCCATCCTTGGATTTGTCTCCTTAGGTTAGACACCCTCACATAGTTTTAGTATTTCTTGTTGAAGAGCTCCATCATTTTGGACCACTAATGGATTGAGTTTGGTTTCAATGATCTATACCACACTTTAGCTTTGTCCATTAGTATCATAGGAAAGAGCTTAAGCTTTTTCCATCCACTTTCAATGTTTTGTAAGATGCAAGCATCATGGAAGGCTTGCAAATCATGTTGTGGATCAAAATCATAGCCTCCCGCAAATTTAGGGATGTTATTCATATCAAGCCTTTTGATGTGACTTTCCTTACAATGCCTATGAGGTATTTTAACTACCTCTGTGATCTTTTTCATGATTTTAGTGGCTAACAAGGGTTCACCATCATTAGACATGTTGTGGTAAAAATTTCTATTTCTATTTGTCTAATTGTGATGAGTGTGTCTCTGCACATTTTGATGTCTTTAGTTTTGCCCTTCATTTTGATTTCTATTTTTATTTTGACCCCATAGTGGAGCTCTATCTCTATACCTACATTCATCTTCATCAAAACTAGATGTTGAAGAGGAAGAGAAAGATGAGGAACTACAAGAGTCACCATGGCTTCTATAGTGTTTCACATGATCCCTGATTTATCATTTCTAGGTTTTGAGAAGGTCCTTGGCCTTGAGGCCTCTCCTAGTCTAGGACTTACTTCATCTTCTCTAGGATAATCTACCTTAGGTGAATGTAGTTCTTGAGTGTAATTAGGGTGATCATGAACATATAAAACCCCTACATAAGGTTGGTCACTCCAATTTTCTTCAATTTATATCTTATTAGTTCTATAATGAATTTTCTCTCTATATGATGCATTATCATTTCTAATGAGTGGCGAGGTACCCCTATGCTCAACCATACAAATACAAGCATGTACACACGATCTGGTCAAACTCTATGGATGGACTAGTTGTGGCACCTAGATAGTTATACATTGATCACAGTTTGTTGTCTTCCCACCTAGACTAGTAGTAGCTTTGTCACGTATGGTTTAGTCCAGAGTGAGGCATATGATGTTGTCCTAGTCTCTATGTTACTCCTGATAGCCAAAAAGATAAATTGATTAAATTAATAATATGATCAAAACCTAAATTAGCCTATGACAATGGTATCCATCCTTAACTGTCTATACACATCTTGGACTTTGTGGAATTGTTGTTGGGCATGCCAAGTATTCACACTTAAATGCTTATGATTAAGACGTACACATTCCACTTAATGATAGGAAAAAGTAAATAATAATAAATCAAACTATAATTAAAGAAAACATTAAATAATTAAATAATAAAAATAATGAAATTAATCTAAGTGAATGCTACAATGATGAAAGTAATCTCAATCTTTATTGCCAGTCATGCACGTGTCCAAGTACATCACACTCGAACAAAGGTGTTGTACAATTACAAACATCACACTACAGGCATCCATTGAGAATAACTGAAAGCTAAACTACCAAAAGAAAAGAACTTCTAACTCTCTAATGATCTAATAATCTTCTTGCTATGCACCTGAGTGTTATATTTATAGGCTAACACAAGAATCATGATATTATATATATGATATCGTATCCAAGCCATGATATCGCATACCCGATATCAGGGCCTAGAAAACCGTGATCCATCATACCTCTACGACTAAATAAAAACTCATCCTTGAGTTAACACAAAGAGAAACGAGTCTCTTACAAAAAATTATGAAGGTATGGGATTATTGACTACTATTGAATCATCATGCCATAATATGGGAACACAAAATTTGGACACAAAATACAAAATGTTGGAATTCATGTGGTTCCCGAAGGTGATGGCTCCTCCATTGGTGTTTTTCCTTTGTCTCACCCTATAGGCTTCTGAGATTGTTGACAAGTGAGAAGCACTTGGAATTTCTCTTCTTGTTTCTGAGGATCATGCACAATCCATGCTGATGTTCCAATTTTTGATGGAGCTAGAACCTCCCATGGACACGACAGCCATGGAAACATCTAATTTTCTTTAACATACCACGTAGCAAACTACTATCATTCCTTCTCATAGGCTTTATCTTTGTCTCGTAATTCTCAGTAATTTGTTAATCATCGAGCCAAGTTTGCTGCTACATATTTTTATTCATGGTAGCTTTCTTTAACCACTTCTAATTCAGAGTTTGCTACTTCTAATTTTTGTAATATCTTCTTATGTTCAACAAACTCTATATCATACTTAGCATAACTGGTAGCTACCTACTTCTCAAGCTCAATTCTTGGGCACCCTACTATTAACATGGCCATGTTGGCATATCATAGGCCTACCAACTCCATATACTCTATTAAGTCCTGAATCTATAGGTATTGACTTTTTAGTTCTACTTGGTGGACGAAGGCATAAGTATCTAGTACGGCTTGCCAGTCAATGTTTTGAGCATTAAAAGAATTAATGTAAGCCTTAGCCATATGGATCTTCTTTTCAATGATTTCCTTGTACATCGCCACTTGATCACGAAAGTGTTCTTTTAACTTCTCATGCTTCTTGCCCTCATTTTACCATGCACTTATTTCTATGGCTGTCTTTTGTCGAATGATGCAAACATCCTCCATGAGGAGGATTCTATTCTCCCTAGCCAAGAAATTCAAGTCTTGGTTAACCCAAACTAGTTATTCTTGCATTTTTTGGAAACTTTCTTTGAGAACGTTCTTCTATTTTTTCACTATTTTCAACCAAATATTTTTAGTAGTAAGTAGTTTATTCTCTAAAAATATTTTTAGATGTAAGTAGATGAAGCGTTAGCATGTGCATACATCTAAGCTTGTGCCTTTGAAGCATCACAATCAACCTGTTATTTTTCCCTTACCACCTTTTTATTTTCTTCTAACAATTTATTTAGTTTCTTAATTCTGAAAATGTCTAATTAGTTAGCTGTGATAAATTGGAAAGGATCTCTTCATTCAGCTTGTAGGGTGATGAGCTTTTCTTACAATCTTTGCAACTCTACTTTCGTGTGCTCGATCCTAATTTTAGCCATGACCAATTTTCCTTTGATGGAAATGAGGTCTGATTGTGCTGCTATGACATCTTAGGGGATGTCAAAAAAGGATGTCATAACTTATCCTATTTGCAACAACCAATCCAAAGCATCCTCATGTTCCGCAGGAGTCATTGAGGGACTAGCCAAAACTTGAGCATCATGTGCTCCTATGAAATTTTTCATTGGCACAACATGGATGTTAAAAAATTATTTGATGTGGTTTGTGAACACCTTTGCTACACCTGCCACATCCTGGTGCTACATGACCACCATTGTGGCACCTTCACCAATTTCCAATCTGACCTAGAAGGATGCAGCATTCCTAGAGATCTACTGAGACCACTAGGACTCTCCTCCTAAAATCAATGAAATATGTCCACTTGCAAGGTTGACCAAAAAAATGGGTTGTATGACATAATCAATAACCCTAAATAGGTTTTTGGCATCATGACTTTCCCAACTGACCATTTCAACAATTGTTTAGAGGTGACTGATATACGATTGATAGTCTTATTGTGGCAATGGTAATTGTTGGATTTGCTGGCTTATGGGTTGTGTGTTGGGCCTTGCTTCCTATTATTGGCTGGGTCCTACCATTTGAGGCATAATGGGTCAAACTATTTACTCTTCCTCTTCTTCTAATTGCTTGCCAACATCTTTCCTTGGTGCCAATGGTTTAAGTAGTTCAGCATATGAAGTGTTTTGGGCTTTTCTAGGAACATCATTCGTGTAGCCCAAGATTCCAGCATGTCTACACAGCTTCTTGATAAGACAAGGGAAAGGTAAGGTAAGCTTCCCTATCTTCCTTTCTTCAAATCACCTTAATATCTCTATCAGATATAAATGGGGCAAATTTGCATTAAATTTTTCCATCAAAATTGCACTGCCCCACACCACATAAGTAGATAATCTGTTTAAACCTTTGGTGGGGAAAAGGTGATAAGTGTCGATCTTAAAGTAGATCCTCTCTTCTAAGGTCAATTCTCCATAAACTTTATTCTCCTTGTCGTAAGCCCATTTCAAACATAATTTTCTTGTATCTTTGTTTGAGCAAGTGGACAAATGAGTAACTTTTGGTCCTTCATTTGGAAGATTTAGGACCTCTACAATGGCCTTTGCAAAAAACTCAACAAAAACACCACCTATATTGGCAATGGTGCCTTCCTCTTTGCCATTCTATAATTGGTATGTTTCACCCAAATACCAATTACCACTCTCTGAGAGGATGGGCCATAGTAGAGACACCTTAAGTTGAGTCTTCACTGGTTCAAGGGTAAACTCAATGAAAGGCCCAAAATTGAGCTCCACTATCATAGCTACAAAGGTGGACTTCTCCCAAATGGCTTGGAGACATTTAAACATGGAGGGTTCCTTTAGTAAACATTGAATTTCTTACCCCTATAATATCATTTGGATTATGGCAAATTTCAAAAAACGTTTGTGCACCTCCTACTACAATAAGCCCCCATGACTAAGTGAAACACTTCGGGTTCAACTAGGATCAAATAAAATTGAAATCATAATGTTAGGGAGTGAGATATTGCACTTGGAAGATGGAGATGTAAAGCACTAAGTCACAAAGAAAAATGTCAACAAATCTCCTCATGTCCAATGAGAGAAATGAACTTGAAGTAAATAGGGCCATGAGTATATATACATAGGGGAGATGCGATATTGCATACCCAATATCAAGTACCCAGTATCGTGTCCCCACCAAAATTCATTGAATGCAAGAACTAAGTGGGAATAAGAAATTTTTTATGTGTAATGAAGGATTGGAAATTTCATAGGAAGCTTTGGGGTATTTAGAAAATTAATTTTTAGGTACCATAAGTATGCCATGATGGGATCATCTATGAAAATTTGTGAAAAGGGGCTAGGATGAAGTGTGTATAGTAATTGTTAAGAAACCATTGCTTACAATGATAAAGGAAAGGATAGTTCACTTAGGTAAGTAGTCAAAGGGTGTAAAATAATGCATTGTGTGTAGCAAGGACAAGTTACAAAAGTTATACAAGTGGAGCCTCCCCAAAGTAGGCTCTAGCCTATGATGCCCTTGTGGAACCACACCTCTAATGTCCGTATGCACTAGAGAAGTTGAATGCAACATATACCTATGAAAAAAACACACATGTTAAAACCACCAAGTTGAGATAATAACTCTATGTTACACCAACCATAAGTTATGAACACTCAGAAAACGAGATGAGATGGATGCAGAAGGGATCATAGAAATTAGGACATGACGTTTCTCATGATGATCACAATGGAATCTTGTGTGTAATTCATGGTTAAATAACCATGTGTCTGGCTTTCCAAGTTCTACACCAAGTCCATACCACATTGCAATGATACCGCATCGCTTCATCCCATCGGCAAACAACCATAAGCCTACCAAAGTTTCAAGTAGCAACATCACTTGGTGTTTTGTTCAAGGGAAGAGCAAGAGAGGAGTGTCATAATGCCTCACTCTCTTTCTTTCCTTCTCTTCTCTCTCTCTTTTTTTTTTTTTGATTCATATTTGGTTCTATGAAGTCACCTACCTTCAGGCATGGGTGCATGTCTTTCCAATGGAACCCACAAAAGCCTATTAAGTGCCATTTGAGCTGCTCTTACTCCCATTTTTCACTAGATCTACAAGGATATAGTCATAACCTTGGCAACACGATAGAACATACGGAAGTAGCCAAAGAAAATCTATGAATCCCCTTGATGTCATACCCTATCATTCCACCTTATTCCTTTACTCAGCTCTTCAAACACAATGATTATCAAATTATTTATAGTTAGATGATGAAAAAGATTACCATTGTAACCAAAACACGAACCTCTTATTAATGGAATGGGTGGATGGATGTCATGGTCTCAATGTCTGAATAATCAGTCCCTTATGACTAGGAAACATAGAGAAAAATCTCACCTTAATGGGCAACATGATCATCTTATTCATAGTTGAGATTACAATGAAAAATTAAAAACAACAATTAGAAAAAGTAAAAGAAATAGAGAAATGACAAAAAATCATAAAACAAAAAGATAACAAAACATTTAAGAATCCTCAAAATTAGAATGGGAGGTGACCCCCAAAACTAAACATCTAGTTGTGGCTAGGATTAATAAGTGGATGAATAGGCTTCATGCATGTATGAAACATTAGGGGCCCATCATGCCCCAGCCACTGGGTGTCTATTGGTGGTATGGTAGCTGGGTAGAGAAATTGTTGGTCATACACCTGATTATAGAAAGCATAGTGGGGTAGATTAGATGGTGTGGGTACATTATGAGGGAAATCTAACCCACTATGGCACCCTTGAGCATATGGCAGTATGCATGGATCTGTGTGTCCCTTCACATTGGTGGATTCACTGGATCATGTGGATGTTGGAGTGTGAGGTGGAAGCCTAGATATAGTGATAGGGGCTATTAATGGAGCTAAGGAAGGTGTGGCACTAGGTTTTCCTTGGGCTAGTTTAGAAGGTGAAGTAGGTTTAGAAGTGTGATCCTTCTTCTTACGATCATGCCTAAAGAAGGGATGCTTCCAACATTGTAGAGGGAACCTATTTTTGTTAATAGTAGTAACACAAGTTACATATGTTGGTTGGTATGGTGGTGCAAAACCATCAATACATCTGATGGCAATGTAGAAGGAGATGAAGGATGAGAATACCAAGGATGAGGAGAAGTGTGAGAAGTATGAGGTGGTGATCCCTTAGGAGAAGACATGGGTCGATGATACTTCGAAGAGTGATAATGGGGATTAGAAGTATAGGATTTAGAACTGGTTGGAGAAACAGGATGTTGAACATATTAGGTGTTTGGTTTTGATGGACAAGGAGGATGTGGCCAGCTAGATGGTGGCCTTCCCCATGCCTATGCGTTTTGCCACTGTAGTGGTGCAAAGTGTTGAAGTTTGTAATAACTCCCCATAGGATAGTACAATGGGTCATGGGGTTATCCATAATTACCTTGTGGAATAGGGATGCACCTAAATCAATACTTTTGTAGGAATTTTAGGTGCAACGTCCCTACCCAATGCTCATATAGATGTAACAAGACTGGGCAATGGCCCTTTGGATGATCATATAAATAGACATCACATCCATCCTCATTATCTGTAGTTGAGCCTTTGGCCTCATTACCCTTAGCCATTCTTCCTAGTTGTCAATTAGTGTTCTTAACTATTTCTGATTTCTGTGCCCTCTGTTTGTTTTGATTGCCAGAGTTCTTTTGGATGACCCTCTCCTCGATAATGTCTTCTAAGTTCACACTTTGTTCATTTTCCCATATGGTCATCTTGTTATGCTTTGCCTCAGTTTCATCTATCGATTTCTGTATTGGCAAAGGTTGGGTCTGTATCACCCTTTCAAAATCAGTTGTTTCCTTTTCATTATGGCTTCATACCCTTGTTGTTTCTAGAGTTGGATCCTGCTCAAATGCTTTGGCATTCTCCCATTTAGATAATTCTCTCTCTTCTTTTACCAGATGCTCTATTAGTTCTTCAACCTGGTGGCCTTAGAGCTTATATAGTTATCCTTAGGCATACTTTCCAAGGTTCACCCTTGCTTCATTGCTAAGCCCATCTATAATGTGGAGTATTTGCTCTTTCTCAGAGAACCTATGACCTGGGCAATTATTTAATAAGGGATAGTATCTATCTAAGGCCATGTCCAAAGGTTCTTGTTGTTCTTGTTTCCATCTTTGCATTTGTCTCCTCAAGGCGGACACTTGCGCATAGGTCTGGTATCTTCTAGTGAAAATTTCTAACATGGTTGATCATCGTGTAATTGAACTTGATTCCAATGATCTATACCACACTTCAACTTTATCGATTAGTATCCTAGGAAAGAGCTTAAGCTTTTGTCATTTATTGTCCACATTGTTGAGCACACATGCATCATGGAAAGCCTGTAAATGATGTTGCAGATCTAAATCATAGCCTCCTGCAAATTTTGGAATATTATTTAGGTCAAGCTTAGGTAGTCCACTCTTCTTTCAATGCCTATGAGATATCTTAATAGCCTCTATGATGTGCATTAGTCTATTAGGGACTAACATGGGTTTATCATCATCAGACAAGTGGTGATTAAAATCTCTATTTGATCAATGGTGACAATGGGGCTTGTATTCATGTTGATGACATTGAGTATTTCCATGGGTTCAATTTTTTCTTTTACTTTGATCCTTTTGTGGAGCTCTATCTCTATTCCTACATTCATGTTCGTCAGAACTAGATATTGAAGTTGAGGGGGAAGATGAAAAGGAGGAACTAGTAAGATAGCCATGGCTTCTATAATTTCCCTTATGGTCCCTTGGTTTATCATTTCTAAGTACCAAGGAGGCCTTAGGCCTTGAGTCCTCCCCTAGTGTAGAACTGATGTAATCTTCTTCAAGATTTTCTACCTCAAGTGAATGTAGTCTTTGAGTGTTGTTACAGTGGCCATGGTCATGAAAAACCCCTTCATAAGATGGATCACTCCAATCTTCTTCATTATATAATTCGTTAGTTCTCCAATGAATAGTTGTGCTACACAGTTCATAATCATTTTCACTTGAGTGAGACATTGTTGTTGATTCATGGTGTGTGTTTGAATACTTCTTGAAAGATATATCGTTAATACCTTGTTGCAATGATCTTTTGTAATATAACCAGTCTAGATAACTAGCACCATCCCCGACAATGGCACCAATGATGAGCGGTGAGGTACCCCTACACTCAACCATATGAATATGAGCATGTACACACGATCTAGTCAAACTCTATGGATGGACTAGTTGTGGCACCTAGACAGTTATACATTGATCACAGTTTGTTGTCTTCCCACCTAGACTAGTAGTAGCTTTGTCACGTATGGTTTAGTCCAGAGTGAGGCATATGATGTTGTCCTAGTCTCTATGTTACTCCTGATAGCCAAAAAGATAAATTGATTAAATTAATAATATGATCAAAACCTAAATTAGCCTATGACAATGGTATCCATCCTTAACTGTCTATACACATCTTGGACTTTGTGGAATTGTTGTTGGGCATGCCAAGTATTCACACTTAAATGCTTATGATTAAGACGTACACATTCCACTTAATGATAGGAAAAAGTAAATAATAATAAATCAAACTATAATTAAAGAAAACATTAAATAATTAAATAATAAAAATAATGAAATTAATCTAAGTGAATGCTACAATGATGAAAGTAATCTCAATCTTTATTGCCAGTCATGCACGTGTCCAAGTACATCACACTCGAACAAAGGTGTTGTACAACTACAAACATCACACTACAGGCATCCATTGAGAATAACTGAAAGCTAAACTACCAAAAGAAAAGAACTTCTAACTCTCTAATGATCTAATAATCTTCTCGTTGTGCGCCTAAGTGTTGTATTTATAGGCTAACACAAAAATCACAATATCGTGTATACGATATCATATCCAAGCTGCGATATCGCATACCCGATATCGAGGCCTAGCAAACCATGATTCATCAGCTTCCTTGTGAAAGAAACATTTTTTGTTAGTTAATGATGTATGTGACTTAATATTTTCTAAGAGATAGATCATTAATGCATTTACAATTATCACATATGATATAACTAATCTAGATAACTAGCACCATCCCTACCAACAGCACTAATGATTAGCAGCGAGGTACCCCTTATGCCCAACCATACAAATCACAAGCATTCAAGCATGATCTAGTCAAATTTCATGGATGGGACTAATGGTGACATCTAGATCGTTATTTCTTGTTCATAGTTTGCTATCTTCCCACTTGTACTAGTGGTAGCATTGTCATGTCTGATTTAGTCCAAAGTGAGGCATATCATTCTTGATGTTGTTTCGGCCTTATGCTACTCCTAATGATAATAAAGAAATCAATTATTTAAGCTAATTATCAATGGAAAGTAAAGTCTAAACTAGCTTATAGGTGATGAGTGTTCGTTCCTAGCTTGTTGTCCACATCTTGGACCCATGTATCCACTATTGGGATTACCAAGTGTTATGCTACTAGGTGAACCAAGAAATAATGTTGTTGGGGTTACCAAGTGAATACATGTTTATGCTCGAAATTGGTCACACTCATTCCAGCAATTCATTAATATGCATCGAAATGTAAATATTAACTAAGTACATGAAAAGTAAATTGCATGGCAAGTAAATCTAATCTAAGTCAAAGTGTTGTAATGAATAAGAATCAATCTCAATCTTATTATCATTCATGAAATGTGTCCAAGTACATTACCACTCAAATAAGACATCATACAACTAACTTAAATCCACACTACAAGTACTCATTAATGATTCTTTAAGACTACAAAATAAAATTGTAACATTTTGGCTACTCTATTGGCCAAGACTTCCATAAACAAGATGGGTGAGTGCACATTTATAGACTTTATTGTGGGGCTATGTTGATAGGGCCTCATAAACATAGTAAATGCTACATTGACGTAGCCTTGTCAATAGAGCAATAACACGTAGATGGGGCTTGTTGATAGGGGCCCATCAATGTGAGACTTTGATTCTTCATCATTATTCAAATAGATGCAATAACATGCATTGAGGCATCTGCCTTGACATAGATACATCAATGTACCCAATTGATGCTTCATCAAAGGCCATCATGAAGGCCCTCAATTTGCCTAATACTAGGGCAACCTTAGCAGAGATATCAACCTAAGCAAACCTCAAAGCCAAGAAAGAATGGCTCCAACACTACTATAGGATGGACTGTAAGGAGTACAATGCACTCACTAAGGTGGAGCATACATATTTCAAAATTGTGACCTTTTACTTGAACCCCATAGTGAGGCCAAGCAAGGTCACAACCTTCTCCACCTATGCATGTCCACTCTAAGTGGCAAATTCCTAGTCAACCTTCCATAGCTCATGTATCTACAGATTCAAAAGATGTTCAAGGAAAATGGGAGAGGAAGAAAGACACTCCTTTTACCATGCCTCATCCATAAACTTTGCAAAAATAGAGGCATAACACACTATGCAAATGACACACTTAGCCATGCTCCTACCACCTCTTGAAAGGAGATGATGAAAGATAAAGCAATTGCAAAGTTGAAAGAAGAAGAGAGTCCACCACCACTACTAGCTACAAGAGAGACTATGCTAGAAGCACTTGCAATTGTAGAATGGCTCTAAAAAATCCATGAGTAGTAGTTACAACAAGAAGAAGATTCGATAGGTGGTGGGGAGCCATTGGTTTACCATCTAGCATTGAGCCATGTCAATAAGATCACAAGGATCATTAGTTGGCTAGAGGAAACCACCCCACTATTCTCAACATAGAGAATGTAGGCACTTGCAAGAACAAATCCTAGCTCCCAAGAAATTACAGTGTCCATACCTAGATAAGAATTCCTTGAAATCTCTAGGAATGTCATGACTTTCTTAGTGCACCTGGAGAAGGATGAGGGGCTACTGTCCTAGTGATGCAACACTGTGGACAATAGAGAATGGCAAAGGTGATGGCCAACAAGGTAGCTAAAGTCCTAAAAGCTCCTATGGAATTTGTACTAGACATTGCCATCATGAATGATATTCAAACATTTTTTAGAGCAAGAAGTGATTGGTTAAGTGCAGCCCAACATGAGGAGGTGTTGGAAAGACTAGTGGAAACTGGGCAACCGCTTTTGGAGATCTTTGATCTCTCAGGTAAAATCACAACAACTTAGTCATAGCTACTAGAGACAAAGAATAAACTCATCATTACTAAAGCCTAACTATAGGCAACCACCACCAAGAACCAAATGTTGGCTACTAAACTTGTAGAGTTGCAGGCTCATTGAAACACCACAAAAAAACTCATGTTGTAACTCATGACCTTCACCATTAAAATTAAGACAAAATCTTGTTGTAAAATGTGCAGTTTGTAGTGCATGAGCTACAATCTCACATAATTCAATGTATTGGGGCTAAAAATGCTTCATAAGTTGCTATTGCCTCACTTCCCAAGTGGAAAACGCTATATTAGGCATGTACTTAGGCTTGGGAAGGCTACAAATGCCTTGGGAGTTACCAAATTTGGGTCTGTCATGGTATTTATGTTGGTCATGGCAGTTAATGCGCTGGAACAAATTGCAGTCAATGTATTAATTTATGGGCTTTCACTTTTTACACCAAAACCAACATATTTTTGCTAGGAGAGGCCAAAGCTAGCTTACTTTTACTGGAAACACCATGGCCAATGTAGTTCTAATGAAAGCCAATGTATCTTTCCCAAGGCCAGCATATCTTTAGTGAAGACAATACATTTCCTTAGAGCTAATGTATTTTTTGAAACATAGCGTATTTTTTATGACTTTTATGCATCAAACTCACCACAAAATTAAAAAATACGTTGAGGTTTGATGGCCTATCACATCTACAATTTGCAGCAATCTATTAGCAATCATGGTAGAAAATTGTAGCAACATACCAACATTCAAAAGCCTATATAAATCAAATTCAACCACATTAAAAAGACTTTTGACATTTTGAACATTCTAGAGCATTGCAGTTGAACATTGAGACTTTCAACACTATACACATTGCTAAGAGTCTAGTAGTCATTCCACCATTTTCAACACCAATGTAGCAAATCTATACCTTAAGACCAATAAAATTTATTAGAAACTAAAGCTTGAAAGTACCTGGATCATGCAATTGACTGTAGGACACAATCTACCAATTTCACTAAACTTCAAGCATCACCTCTGCAACTCCTTGTGCATCTAAGCACATAACTTGTACACATTTGAACTCATTCTCTCCAACATTTTATTATTTTAATAGAATTTGATAGTTCATTTGTGTGTTTCAAGTTTATTATCTTGCACTTCAAGTTTATTTTGTGTATGTTTCAAATCTGCATTTCCATGAATTTATTTATATCTATTTACAATTTCTAAGTCCCTGGGTGATCAATAGGATCATCCAGGGTGCCTTGGCTCCTCTTTTCTTAGAGGCCCTTAGGATTCGAAGTTAAACTGTTCCACTAGAGATCTTTGGTTTACCAACATGAATCTTTTTGGTGCAATAGTTTCTGGTGCTAGAAGGAGGACCTCCACCCAAGTTCTTTGCCTAATCCTACTCTGCTATTACCCATTTAACAATTTTGATTGCAATTTAATTTAGTTTATTAAAATTTTCTGAAATAATAACTTTTAATCCTGCTAATAAAACCAACGCAACCATCCATTCTCCTACAATTTTTACTCATCATACTTATTACAATTAGTTTGGGTGTTGTCAAAAATTTCACAATAGTTGCTGGAATTTGTTCAAAGCTAGCATATTTTTTGAAGGAACCTACTTCCTTCATACTTTTGCTAGTTACCATCCACTTCCTACTATGAAGTTTTCCTATTGGATTTCTTGGAAAAGCCTAGCACATCTTTCCAAGAACCACCAACGTATCTTTTGATGCCCATCATATCTTGCACACCTCTCCCATAACCAGCGTATTAAAATACCAACATATTCTTGGCAGATCAAAAACCAACTTATTTGGTTTAAACCAGCATATTTTTTGTTGGAAATAACCCCAACATATCTTTTCAGAACCAACTTAGCGTATCTTTTACTCCAAAATCAAAACCCGGCTTATATTCTTAAAACCAGCATATTTTTTTTCATAGAAAAAACCTAATGTACTCTTTGTGTGCTTAGTGTATTTTTGCTGGAAAATCGGTGTATCTTTTGCAAGAACCTAGTGTATTTATTGCTAGGAAGGCTAGTGTACTTCTCCTGCAAAAAAATAGCCAACGTATTTCCTAGTGCAGGTTGGGTGAAGTAAGATGTGTGAAAGCCGAAAACCTGCCTTTAACATTTTCCAAACCAGTTTCTTCTAATGATCAATTGTAGTGCAAGCCTTTTTTCCTTGCACTTTAAGACTCAAAAAATCCTGAAATCTATTAAATTTGAATTTTTACTAGTGCAGTGCATACTGCTACCATTGTCACTTGCACTGCACTTGTAGTTGCAGTTTTAACCATCTTTCATGGCTAAAACCATTTATACCTTGGGTAGTTCCATCTATGAGGATTCTCAATTCAAAAATTATATTGAATATCTAGTTAATGCCTTTTACCAAGTTAACTATGTTGTCAATTAACTTGACCAAAATGGCCTCAAACCAAGATGTCATACATGTGTATGACCCCAAGGACCCCACTATTATTAAGTGTAGATAATTGCACAAACAGAGGGATCAAAGCCTAGATTTTGCCATCATAAATAAAGAGTGTTACAACTTTATACACACCAAAATCCAAGTTGGCCTCCTCATCCCATGTGCGAAAGCTGAGTCCAAGCATGAGTTTGAGTTGATCCACAGAAATGGAAGGAGTACATCCCTTCCCCATTTGACACAATACAACTAAATGATATCCATACATGCATATTATCCTAAATGATAGAGATAGATGATTTGAGTGAAGAGGCCAACTCAGAGAATCTTCATGAAGAGCATGATGAAGTTGAAGTCAAACCAAAGCCTGATAACTTCATAGGAAGCCATTTCCAACAATCGGCTCCACAAGCCACCACACCTAGTTTGACCTCTCCTACCTCATCTATGGGGAAGCTCTCTTAATCCTCTTCTCCTACCACCTATCCTACTATGCTTGGGTCAACACCCATCATAGCCACTCACCAAGCACAACCTATGCCTCAATCGACCTCCCTTTTCTCATCCATGCCTTTTGCCATGCAACCTTGATCTGCATGGTCATCACCTATGATGTTCACCACAACTCATCCCTTCTCCATACCAATGAGCCCCTTAGTATAACTCTAGGTGACCCAAGCATCTCATATACCATTTGCCCCCTCTATTCCTCAAGTACTTGCTAAAACTTCATTTTCATTGTTTAACCCTCCTACAACCATGATGACCCAACCCCTTTCGTCCTTACCACTATCCATCGCAAGGTCATAAGCCTCCCAACTTCCCCCATAATAATTCATGCAAATCCCACAACCTACTAGAGTGCCTTAAGGTCTGGACTAGGCCTTCTAGATGATACAAGACCTCACAAAAGAGTTACATATACTCAAGGCCTCTACTACACAAATGGTAAAAATAATGGACTTTTATCAAGATGATCCTATTAGTCCAACCATTCCACAAATAACCCTTCCTTTGGGCATTCTTATCCCACAATTCACAAAGTACAACGATGAGGATGATCCCAACACACACCTCACCACCTTCCGTTCTAAGTGTCTATTGCTACAAGCTTGGCCCCACATCATAATGTGAATATTCCCTATGCCCCTTACTGAGAAAGCCTTAGACTAGTACTGTGCATTACCAAGAGGATCTATTGCCTCACTAGAAGACTTGATATCATAGTTTGTGAATCATTTTAAGTATAACTTAAAACCAAATACCATCCTATACCAATTGATGAAAATTGAACAAGGGTCTCTTGAACCTATTTAGAAGTTCACCTAAAGATGGAATACTCTACTCAATCAGATTCCTAGGCCCATAGTCAAAATCCATCTTCTAACCATCTTCAAGGGGATGGTCAATGATTTCATCAAGTCTAAACTATATTATTTAGACCCATAGTCCCTCAGTTAAGCTTTCTCACAAACTAAGAACATAGAGGATGCTACAAAGGCCAGCCATGATCCTGCCTATGTAGCATGTCAGAATAAACACATGAGGAAGGACAAAGAGAGGAAGAAATAAAACCATTTAGTCATGGCCATTGTGGCCAAAGATCATAAAACCACATAGTAGTTGAAAATAGATCAACCTAAGGCTCCTACCACAACTAACCAACCATTAACATCAAGGGTCTCTACATCAAACAACACAAGGCCTAACTTTGAGAGGAAAGATTAATCGAAGTATACTAAGGTTCCACTAAAACCATCTAAACTCCTTGACCAATTGCTTACGAGTGGTCTAATCCAATACAAACAAATGGATAAGAATGCTTGTAGGAGGCATGATTGACTATGTGAAATTGCTAGGGATCCCACTCTAGCAACCAAGGCTAAACCACTAGTACTTAAATACTTTAAAGTTGATCAATTTTACCACTATCATCAATTGCCATGTCATGACACCAATTTTTTTTTATCCTTGAAGGATGATTTGCAAAAGATGATAGATAATAGAGAGCTAGTGTTGATGCCTCCAATCTAGTTAGGTCATAAAACCAATTAATACAAGTGTATAAAGACCCATTGAAGCCAATAATGGCCCATACACAATAGCAACATTCAACACAATGGAGTCATTTGTGATTTAGATACCTCCTTGTGATGAGAGAGGCCCTTCAACTTCTTCTAGTTCAAGGAACATTTTTGCTCTAAGGATACCATCACTAATGCCTCCCAAAGAACCCTTTATCATTAGAGTACTCCCTCCTACCACAACCAAAACTACAACCCAAGCTAATCAACATCCTCAAATGGTGGCCAATACAATAACTTCTTTATAGTCCAACAACAAGAAATCATCTAACAAGCAACACAAGAAGTCTATGCTAAAGCCAAAAACTAAGGAAAATAAGCAAGCAAAGGCTTGAAAGGAGGTGGGCCCACTAAATCCCAAACATGTTTAAGCCATTCCCATGATCTCTAATGCTCAAAATGCTTTAACTAGTCAACTAAGGGAGAACCCAAAACAACAAGAAAAGGGAAAGGGGGCTAAATCACAAACCTTGAAACATGAAGTTCATATCCTAGGTCAAATGGAGGAAGTCAAAGTCAATAAGAGTGAAAAACCAATAGCCATTGATAAAGACTTCCTCAATGCCATGGAATAATTAAAGTAATCCTTGAAATAAAATAATACTTTCCTTAGCTTGTACAACCTTGTGATGAATTCTTCTGCACACCATGAAGCCTTAGTAAAGATTTTAACTTCAATTTCCATCAGTGAGGATATCCTTGCTAATGAAGAGTCCATCCATGCAGTGATGGTACCACCCTCACCTAGGAAAGAAATGAAGTCAACTACACTAGTGTTTCACAATAGTAAGGTAAAAATCAACCCCTAGGATGGCAAGACAATGAGGATCCCTCTCGTCATAACTATAAGGGTTGGGCAGTACAAGATTCATAGGGTATGTTAATGATGGAGCAACCACTAACGTTATACCTTACACCATTGTTGAACAATTAGGTCTAGTAAAACATATACAAAACACTCCTACCTTTGCTCTTAAATCCTTTAGTGGATCATGAGTTGCAGTAAAAGGTTCGATCTCTTTAAATTTTGTAGCGGGGGAATAATACCCCACAACAACCAACTTCTTGATGGTGGAAGAGACACTAGGATTTAACCTCATCCTGAGGAGGCCTTAGTTAGCTCAATTATAAGCAATTTCCTTTCCCATTCACTAAGAAATTCAGCTACCTTATGAGGGAGATGAAGTAATTATTCATGGTGATAGTGTAGTTCCCTTGGTGGTCAAAAATGTTGACGTAGAGCAAGGGTCTGAAGTGGAGTTTTAGGAAGAAACTCCTACTATTATGAATAAAGTCAAGAAGCCCAATAGAACATATTAGACCGAAACCAACAACAACCAAACCATAGATGCACGATGGGAAGAGCTCCTTTTCAATGTGGTTAGCAAGGGAAATGAGGAGTGCAAGATTGTATAATAGAGACCCTATACATTTCCTAATCTCTCAAAGATTAGGAAATAGCTACACAATTAAGTGTACCCCCTACTCACTTACCCCCTATGTCAATAATCATATGGCATTTTCTTTTTTATTTTTTTAGCCTAGTTTAAACTTTTGTTTACACGTATCACATATAATTTTTCTTTGCCATATTTTACTTTGTTTTACCCTTATTTTGCACATTGTTTACAACTTATTCTTATTTATAGCTTTCCTTTTATGCTTTTCCTTTTAAAACATAAAAATACCATAAAAATTTTAAAACTTGTAGAATCCATAAAAATTGCAAAACATGAATACTTATAAAAATTTTACAATGGCCTACTAAGGCCGAAAACTAGTGGGATGGCCTACCAAGGCCTTAAACTAGCAATGCATTTATAACCTTTCTATTTTTTATTTTTATTATAGTCATTATACCTTAGTTTATACTTTGTTTGCCTAGTTACTTTACATTCTACATGTTGCAAATATTTTTACCTTACAGCCTTATGTCTTACCAAGGTACCTTTATTACATGAGTAAAACGTAAATTACAGATAATATACATAAAACTAAAAATGCTAAAAAATATAGGAAAACTTTAAAAACAATAGTTATAACCAAAGTGTCTATAACCCATAGCCATAGTCACACAATGTGGCAAAAGTTCAATCAACAATGACAATAAAATAAATAAGAGTCTAATAGCCATGGCTACACTATGTAGCAATAAAATAAGTAAAAATCATGTGTCTCAATTGTCTACCAATGGCTAGGAATACCTAATAAAATAATAATAATGAAAATATCATGACATCAACACCATAACCAATGACAACCGAAAGACATAATGAAACTGGTAGGACTAAGGCACAAGTGGAGGGGAAGGAGGAGCATCATCAACATTATCACCATTGGGGCCACTGCAATCACCTGGTGCCTGCACCAACCACAACAAAAACAAAACAAAAAAATTAATTAGTAACATGTGTATCCAAAAGTATAACGAAACAACAAAATGAAAATCAAAACAAATACAAACTAAACTAAAATATATTAAAATAAAAAAAACTTAAACAAATAAACCTAAGAAGGTTTGGGTGCAACATCACACTAGATTGTTGCAAATGTGACACTATAGGGAAACATCCCTTAGGATATTCATATTGGTAGATTTTACATTTGTCATCATCTATTTTTGAACATGCAACCTCCTCAACTGCTACAGTCTTACCTTTCTACTAATAGTGTTCCCCTCATGTATCTTTTCTTCTCCTCCTATCTCTACTACCATTTTCTGTCTTCTTCTTCACCATCTTGAGAACAATTTGGAACTTCTCATCTAAGGAGTTTCGCATTTTATCCACCTTCGCCAATATGTTATTAAACAATTTCAGAATTAGTAAGATTTTTCTTGCACCACTTAATCTAGTGGTGCTTCCTCCTTTAAATCATATAAATGCATCTCCCTTTTGTGAATAGAGGAATCCCTATTCTACTTATCTGCACTTTCTCTCTTCTTCAACTCTTCTTCATCTTTTGCCAACTAATGAATAAGCCTTTGGATCTACTAGGCTCTCATCTCTAAAATTCTTCTTTGGGCATAGACCCTCAGAGTTCTCTAGTTTTGTTTCAAAACTCATCTATAATGTTGTAAACTTGCTCCCTTTAAGAAAATCGATGGCCTGGGCATTAGTGAAAGAGGGAGCAATACCTATCTAAGGCTACATCCAAGGATTCATGGTTTCCTTGCTTTCATCCTTGGATTTGTTTCCTTAAGTTGGACACTCATAAATATGTCTAGTACTTGTCATTAAATAGCTCTAGCATTGTGCTTCACCTTTGAATGAATTCTAGTTCCAAAGCCTAGTACCAACTTTTTGCTTCTTTAATGAATGTTCTTGGTAACAACCTTAGCTTCTTCCACTTATTCTTGATGTTCTATAAGGCACATGTATCATGGAAATCTTGTAGATAATGTTGTGAATCAACATTATATTCCCCTTAAAACTTGAAAATATTCTTCATATCCAACCTTTTAATCCTACTATCTTTCTAATGTCTACTGAGGATTCAAACTACTTCTGAAACATTAAGCATGTTTCTAGTAGCTAGCAATGGTTCATCATAATTATCATATTCATGATGACCCCTATCATAGCCATGCCTCCTATGATGTGTCCTGCTATGGCTTGTTACTCGATGACACTCCTCTTCTTCTTGTGGTCGTCTATGCTCCCAATCCTTGCCATTTCGATAGGCTTTCCTATCATCTCCATATCCATCTCGATCATTCCTTCTTCTATATTTATCATGGCTCTTTATATTACAATTTGATGAAGAGGAGGATGTTAAAGGCAGTGGACTAGGAGAATAGTCCCTACTAGTTTGTCTATGATCCTTTGCTTCATCTTTCTCCTTATCTTTATCTTTCTCCTTGTCTTTGGATGAACTAGCAAATCTATCCTTTAATGTTTTTTGGGACTTAAACTCTATCCTTTCCTTATATTGGTTATTCTCCAAGGTTTATTTTAACCTTTGGTGAAGGGTATCATCCTCAAAAAAATGAGGAGAATCTATGTACTAAGACAACCTTAAGAAGAAATCAGGGTCCTCTTTCTACAATTGTAGAAATAATGATGTCAAGATTATTTTGCCTTTGGAGGCTTCATGGTGTGACTCCATGTGCTAATCCTTTCTAAGTTATTCTTCAAAGGGCTAATAGTCCCTAAAGGTATGGTTTTTCACCTCATACTCTGGGCTTGATGATTCAATTCCCAACTTTATGAGATTGGCCATGAGCATGGCAAGAACAAACTAATCAAGAAGTAACAAAATGTTACCCTCCATGTTCCTCCAGTGCAAGTGTTCATCTTGATGAAGAATGAAGGTGAAATCTAGATATTAGAAATTTGGATATTCATAGACCACCTTAAGCTACTGAGGCTTTTCACCGATATTCTTTTTAGTCCTATCCTATTGTTGATTGGATTCATCGACATGGGGTGGTGATTCACTTCTACAAGAAGAAGACATCTTAGTAATGTGTATTAACTATGCCTTGAGATAATTTTATTATTATTATTTTATATAAAAGAAGACTCACTATATTTTCCTTACAATGATTTTATATGAATTTCTTATTTAACAATATTTAGCTCACTTAGCTAAACTAAGTTCCTAGCAACATTGCCAATGATGAGTGATGGGTAGTTCTTATGCCTAACCATATGATGAGTGGCGAGGTACCCCTACACCCAACCATGTGAATCACGGCCATTCACATGCGACTCAGTCAAATTTCATAGACTATAAGCACTTGCATACACCAAACTCTAACCAGCAAGATCTTGTGTTAGAATGGTCGTTGTCTTCCCAACCTCACTTGTGGTGTTCTGATGTAATGGTTAAGTGAGATTGAGGCAAATGATTTTTGTCTTTTCTCTTTATCTTCTGAAGTCTAATTCTTGAAATGAAATGTAAGAAATGGGATATTACGTAATCTATAATTATCATAATCTATCTCTTAACTCTTCCTAGCATAAGCATCTGCTCCCATCTTCCATGCACATCTTAAGCATCCCCTAACCACTACTGGGTTACCAGACGTTAAGTGTCACTAGGTTGCCAACTATTTGGTTTACATTTGAGATGGTCGTACTTATGGTTTTTACAAGATATAAAAGAGCGATGATGATTAAAGTGATAACAATGAAAACTTAAGGAATTATTAAAGCATAGAAATATTAAACTATTAAATGCTTAAATGACTAAATCCAATTACTACAAGGAATTCTTGAAAAGCTCATCTTTATTGTTGATCACGCTAATGGGCTCAAGTACATTAGTGCTCAAATAAAGAGTCGGACATCTTTCTCACACCTACTATGAGCACTTGGAAAATATTCTAACTCTCACAGGAACAAATTGCAAGAGTTTCACTACAACTACCAAAAAGATGACTAAGTGTGGCAGAAGCACACTTATTTATAGGCTAGAACAAACACTGCATAAATGAGGCCATGCAGATGCATGGATAGATGTGTCAATAGGGCCGCGTCAATGCGACCGCATATATGGGGCCCCGTATACGTGGCCCAATCAATGACGGCTACCGCCTCCACCCACTTTGTGCAGTAGTCAATAGCTTGATGATGTATGCCTTCCCGTTGGACATCGGTGTGATGGAACCCATGAAGTCGATGCCCCAAAGGTCGAAGGGTTCTAGTGGTTGGATCCACTGTTGAGATCCCTCCATTCGTGCAGTCATCCCACTATCTCTCTGACATCATTCACAAGAGCGGGCAAACCATTGTGCATCCCTAAAGAGTGTAGGCCAGTAACATCCTGCAAGTAGGATCTTAATGGTCGTGCTTCATCCAACATAGTGGCCCCCACAATGGCCCTCGTGAGCATCTTGAAGGATGCGTAGTGTATCATCATTAGGGACTCACCATCAAACCAGGCCATTTGCACACACCTTATAAAGGTGGCCATTGATTTCCATGATGCGCTTGGCCTTATGGAGAAATTTCTATTTTTGTTGATGGTCCCACTCCTTTGCTAATTCTTGGGTTATGAGATAGGTGAGGATGTGGCTGAACCAAGGTGATTCTTTGGGCACCTTCTTATCAATCGCTCCCACAAAGAGGAGTTCATCTAGAAATTGGTCGAAGAGTGGCTTCTCCTCTTCTATGTTATCCCATCATAATCAAGACAAGTGGTCAGCAACCACATTCTTAGTTCCCTTCTAATCTACCATAGTGAGGTCAAATTCTTGAAGAATCACTAGCCACCGTATGATACGAGGGCTTACCGCTGGTTAGTTCATCAAAAACCGAATGGCACTATGGTCGGTATGCATAAACACCTTGTACCTGAGCACATAGTATCAGAATTTTTCCAAGGCAAACACCACTACCATTAACACTTTTTTGATCTTGGTGTAGTTAAGCTGAGGACCCACAATGTTATAGCTTGCACAGTGGATATAGTATGGATCTTTCTGGTCGTCCCACTATGTAAGCATGGCTCCCAATGCATAGTTGAATGCATCTGTCATGATGTGGAAGGATCTGGACCAATCAGGTGCCCATAAAATTGGAGTCTCTATGAGTTTCTACTTAAGTGTTTGGAATGCAAATTCACATTTCCTAGTCTAGACGAACGGAACATCTTTCTTTGTGAGTTCCACCAATGGCTTGGCAACCTTTGAAAAATTTTTGATGAAGTGCCAATAGTAACTAATGTGGCCAAGGAATGATCAAACATCTTTTACAATGCTTGGTTGACTAGTGATTCCTTGGATGACCCTGATATTTTCAGGATCTATGTTAATCCCTGCTTGTGAAATATAGTTCCCTAGAATAGTGCCCTCTTGGACCATTAAGTGGCTCTTTTTCTAGTTGAGCTGTAGATTAGTTTCCACACATCTTTTTAGAACCTACACAAGGTGATCCAAGGCTTGTTTAAACATGGCTCCATAGGTAGAGAAGTCATCCATGAAGACTTCTAGCCCATTGCCAATTTGTTGCTGGAAGATGCTGAGGACAAGGAGTTGGAAAGTGGCAGGTGCATTACATAGGCCAAAGGGCATCTTTTTGTATGCGAAAGTCCCCTAGGAACTTGTAAATGTTGTCTTGGCCTAGTCTTCTGGTGCAATTTGGATTTGGTTATAGCCACTATAACCATCCAAAAAGCTATAATAACAATGCCCTATGGTATCCAACACTTGGTCCACAAATGGGAGTAGGAAGTGATCCTTGAAGGTAGCCATGTTGAGCAATCAAAAATCTATACAGACCCTTCACTTGCCACCCTTCTTTGGTACAATAATGAGTGGGCTAACCCATTCACTATCCACAATGGAGTAGATGAACCCCACTTTCAAAAACCACTCAATTTCATCTTTGACAACCTACTTTAGTTTGGGGTTCAACCACCTTTGTGGTTGTCGTCGTGGCTTCATGGATGGGTCAATATAAATCTGATGTTGGCAAACCCTGGGGTTCAAAAGTGGCCTCCCATTTGTTCACCACCTTCAGCAACTTCTCCTTTTGTTCAGAAGCAAGGGTGGCATTGATAATCACCGACTTCCCATTCTGCAAAAATGCATATTCTAAATGGGCCAATAAGGATTTGAGTTCCAAGGGATCCTATTTAAAAATTTCAGGGATTTGTAACTTCCCCAATCATCATAGTTATCAATAGTGGATACTTGTTGATGAACCTTTTCCAAATCATCCATGCTTTCTACATAGGCGTGTACAAGTCGCTCAAATGGTTCCATGCATAACGTGCTGCTAGTAGGATTAGTGGTCAACCATTGGGTGCCTTCTTGATTTGTGGCTACTACATACAGGCATTTTTGAACTTGCAATTCCTCGGTACACCAACTGCATGCTTGAATAGATGTCTACTTAGTAGACCACAGCTGCTACACACAGTTGCACCTGGAGTCATTGTATGCGATGCATGGAACACACTTCTTCTCAATCTTTCCAAAAGGATTTTCCTTTGAAATTTAGAGGGAAAGATCTCAAAGTCCTAATCTTGCATCCATCATGCTCAACCAAGATCTTCCCATTATGAATGGAAAGTTTCCCTTGCAATTCTCAACATGAATGACAATGAAGTTGGTAGGATAGGACCACCCACAAATGGTGGTCACAATGTCTTCCACCAATCCTAAGGGAACAATAATGGATTGGTTTGCTAGCTCAATCTAAATGTTGCTCTTCTTTAACAAGGGTAGGTTCNTAGCTCAATCTAAATGTTGCTCTTCTTTAACAAGGGTAGGTTCCAAGTCTTGTACATGTCATGTCAAATCAAGTTGACTCCCAACCCCGAATCCAGAAGAGCTTTACATGGCTCATTTCCTACCACTTGAAGATAGATGAGGGGGCTTCCTAGATTAGTCAATTTCTGAGGAAGATGGCCTGCCTTTATCTAGTCCATCATAGCATGTGTGAGCATGACGATCTGTATGTTAGAAGGCATTTGGTTTGAAGGATACTTGAAGGGTGGAACGGTGGAGGCTATTGGAGGTTCAAAGACACTAGCCACAGGTGTGTGTGAGGGTATGCTTGAGTTATTGGGCCTGAAAAAGGGATGTTTCCATGGCTTTGCTTTCATTCCACTTGGCTGAGGAGTAGGTTGTAAGTTGACAGCCCTCATAGCATTACGTTGTTATGGCTGTGGTGGTATTTGTCCCTGCATAGGTGGAGTAGGTGGTAGCTGAGTGGGATGTTGCTGAGTAGGGACAGTAAGAGAAGGTGATGGAGGATAGTAGAGATGTAGGTTCTTCCCCCTAGGTGATGGAGACTATGATTGAAAGTATTCTGGGGGGTGGTAATGATTTTGAAAATTTGCATGACTAAAAGAGTCCCACAGGGAGACAGGTTGCTAAACATAGTACCCATAGGGATCTGGCTATCGGTAAGGGTACTACTACCTTGGAGGTGGCATCCCCCATGATTGTGGATGCTTCCATTGCTAAAAATATTTGTAAGGTTGCAGTGGTGCACCACTTGGATAATATCCTTGCTGCTGGTGGAACTGCCTGGGATTGCCTTGTGGGTAAGGCAACCTTCAGGGTTTTTGCCTCTTTGCCAAGAAAGGATTCAATGCATACACCCCAGACTCTTGTAGATGTGACACCATGGGACAACACCCCTTAGGGTTTTCGTATTGGCATATGTCACACTCATCATCTCCTTCTATATCAAAGTATGCAACATGTTTTGCTACAACAACTTTTCCCTTACCTTTATGGTAGGCACGTTCAACTTCCTTCCTCCTATGTCAATCAAAATCATTACTTTGCTTTTTGGACTTCTTTACGATTTTTAGAACACTTTGAAATTTTTTGTCCAAAGAGTCCCACATCTTATCAACCTTGGCTGATATTTTAGAAGCAATTTTTTGTAAGGGTAAGGTTTTACAGTTCACCACTACATCCAATGGTGATTCTTCCTCATCTTCACAAAATTGAACTTTCCTCTTTCTGATGGAGGGATCCCGGTTATACTCCTCTACACTTTCCTTCTTTCTAAGTTCCCCGTCTTCTTTAACCACTTGCTCAATTAAGTGCTATAGTTGATAAACCCTTAGCTCTGATAGTCGTCCTTGGGCATACATGCCAAGGGTCTTTCTAGTTTCAAAGCAGAGCGCATCAATGATATGGTGAAGTTGTGCCCACTGAGAGTAGTCATGACTAGGGTATCAATGTAATAATGAGTAGTATTTGCTTATGGTTGCATCCAAGGGTTCATGACTACCTTGCTTCCATCCTTGGATCTAGCGTCTCAGGTTAGCCACTCTGGAGTAGGTTTGATACTTGTCATTGAAGATTTCTAGCATTGTACTCCATCTCTTGATTGATTCCAGCTCCAAATACCGGTACCAGCTAATCTCTTCTTTGATGAGTGTGCGAGGGAATAGCTTAAGTTTCTACCAATCATTATCTATGTTCTACGGGGTGCAAGCATCATGAAATGCTTACAAGTGAGTCTATGGATCACAATTATGTCCCCCTTCAAATTTGGGGATGTTGTTCATGTCAATGCACTTGATCCAACTATCTTTCAAGTGCCTACTAAGTATTTGAACTACCTTGGTGATATTGAGCATACTTTGAGTAGCCAACAGTGGTTCATCTGAGTCATAGTCTTGCTGAAGGCCATGATTTCTATGATAATTTCAATTGCCTATCCTTTCTTGATAGTGAGAATCGTGTGATTAGTCATGCACTCCCTCATGTCATTCCCTTCAGCCCTTGTGACCACCATCCCCCCAATCCTTTCTACCATGGTTATGATCAAAATCAAAACTGGATGAAGATAGAGTGGAGCGAGACTATGGAGAAGAGGGAGGGGAATCACCACTGCCCCAGTGTCGATCTCCTCCTCTACTCTGATGACGACCTTAATCTTAATGCCCATCATTACTTTTATCATGACCTTTCCTACGTGATCCCCCATCTTCCTGGGGGTCCCGATCACTTGATTACTTGCTTTGGATGATGGAATGAATGATCTGATGCATCGGAGGAGGTTTGGCTAAATGAGAATCATGAAAGACATGTTCCTCATCATCCTACAGTCCTTGCAAGAATAAGGGGTTACTGAACTGTTTCCCCTTCATGTGTTTGTGTCATTCTACCTATTGTTGGTCTCATACATGTTGTGCCTCAGTTGGACAATAGTCTTTGTGGTCATGGTCCTCCATGATGTACTCCACACAGTAGTCCTAAATGCCTAGTCTAGTAAGATTGTGAAACAGCATTCTAGGAGCTGATCGGTCAGGTAGTAATATGATGTTGCCCTCCATGTCCTGCCAGCGTAGATGCTCATCCTGATGTAGGATAAAGGTGAAGTCAGGGACATATTCATTTGGATGTGTGTATACCACCTAACATTTTAGTGGCACCAATGGGTTGGATCCATCTCGCCTGTGAGAAGAAGACATTTTGGATGTTAGATAATCCACTAATTGGTGTACCTTACTTTTTACTTAGACCACATAGCGTGCATAGATTTTACTATCCTAGGTCTGTTCCAATGATGTGAATGATAATTTTGCTAAGGTTAGATGGCGCATGTAAGACTAACAGTCCCCAGAAATGGTGTCAATGATGATCAGCGAGGTACCCCTACGCCCAACCATGCGAATCATGGGCATTCACACATGACTCAGTCAAATTCCGTAGACTGTAAGCACTTGCATACACCAAACTCTAACTAGCAAGATCTTGTGTTAGAACAGTCGTTGTCTTCCCAACCTCACTTGTGGTGTTCTGATGTGATGGTTAATTGAGATTGAGATAAATGATTTTTATGGCTTTTCTCTTTATCTTCTAGAGTCTAATTCTTGAAATGAAACGTAAGGAATGGGATATTGCGTAATCTATAATTATCCTTATCTATCTCTTAACTCTTCCTAGCATAAGCATCCGCTCCCATCTTCTATGCACATCCTGAGCATCCCCTAACCACTACTGGGTTACCAAACGATAAGCATCACTGGGTTGCCAAGTGTTGGGTTTATGTTCGAGATGGTTGTACTTATGGTTTTTATAAGATATAAAAGAGCAATGACGATTAAAGTGATAATAATGAAAACTTAAGGAATTATTAAAGCATAGAAATATTAAACTATTAAATGCTTAAATGACTAAATCCAATTGTTGCAAGGAATGCTTGAAAAGCTCATCTTTATTGCCGGTCATGCCAATGGGCTCAGGTACATTAGCACTCGAATAAAGAGCCGAACACCTTTCTCACACCTGCTATGGGCACTTGGAAAATATTCTAACTCTCGTGGGAACAAACTGCAAGAGCTTTGCTATAACTACCAAAAAGATGTCTCATTGTGGTGGAAGCACACTTATTTATAGGCTAGAACAAACGTTGCATAAACGAGGCCACATAGATGCATGGATAGATGCGTCGATGGGGCCACATCAACGTAGCTGTGTATACAAGGCCCCATATACCTTGCCCAGTTGATGCATCAACTGATGAGCACTTCATCACCATATGAATCATAAGTGTTCACATGCAACCCAATCGAATTTCATGGACTTAGTTACCTAATTTTCCGATATTTCTAAATAGTGAATTGTGTGCTTGTAAATCGTTATCTTTCCAATCCATACTTGTGTTAAAATGTGCATATGGTTAAGTGTGGTTGAGACATAAGATATTTATTTTTATATTTTTTATTATTATTTTCCTATTTTCTAGATGATTAAATGAAGATTTGAGAATTGAAGTCTCTATTCCAATTTATTGTACATATCCTAAACCTATATTAACACTATTGGGTTACCAAGTATATACTATTTGGGCATACCAAGTATCCATTGCTAGGATTACCAAGTGTTAATATGTTATGCTTGAAAGGGTCATACTCACATGGCTTATAATTAATAATATTAATTAATTAAGAATAGAAAAGCAAATTGCATGTAATGTAAAGTACTAGAAAGTAGAATCAAGCTAGTCTAAAGTGCTACAATAGATAAAGGAAACCTTGATTTTATTGTTGTCTATGCAAATGTGTCCAAGTATATATGCACTCGAATAAAATGTCATACAATCTCTTCAATACACACTATGGACACTCAGAGGAAAAAATATTCTAACTTGTATAGAAGAAAACTATAACAATTTGGCTAAAGCTAAAACCAAAAGGTGCCATAAATGTAAAGGGTGTATGCACTTATATAGGCAATAACTGCATTAGCATCAATGTACTTGCATTAATGAATCCTAGCATGTGTTGACAAGGATACGTCAATGGGCATGCATATACGTAGCCTATATTAATGATAGTTTATTAACAATCTTCCAAAGTCATGTCACTATTATCATCAAGGGGATCATATATTTTACTCATGTTCTTTTATGCCATAAAAAAAGGCTATTGGAGCACATCAACACTAAGTTACTATAAACACTACTAAGGTTTCTTCTACAAATGTTGTAAATTCTAGTAAGGCTTTCTTTTTTTATAAATGTTGCAGATCTTGCAATGACTTCTTATGTTAATATTTCAACAATTAGCTCATCTTTTTCTTTTAGTGTAGTTCAACAAAATGTATCTTTGAGGAAGGTGTCATATAAATTAATTTCAAAGAATTTTGTAAGGACTAAGAAGAAATAAATATTTATCCCTAAGGTCTCATAGAAACTTCTTGTTAATTCAAATAGTTCCCAAATGGTTCTTCATAACAAAAAAATAAAGTTTATCTATTGGTGATTACATGTTAAATCTTCAAAGTGAACAGCATTTTCAAGATATTTTAAATAGTAATAATTCATTTGTAGCTAATGGTTAAGAAATGAAGATAATATCTTTTGATAATTTTGATTCTATTGATAGGGCAGGGGCTTCCTCCCCCTCCATCCAATGTTAATCTTTTCATGGAATATCTAATTTCCCAAAGGGGAGGTTTTTTCACGGTTGGTTGTAAGGATGAAAACCTAAAAAGACATCCCTAAAATCATTAGGCTTTTCATTTTTTGTTGATTTAGAGTTTCTCATCTTTTCAATAGTCCTTTGCTTTTGTACTTTTAATCTTTATTTCTAATATATATATTTCTTAGGATCTGATATCTAAAAGTATTAAACAAATGGTAGTGGTTATTTTGAGAATATGCAAGGATATAACTTATATAAATTAAAATTTTCATGACTACATAGAAAGCCTCTGTGACATTATTTTAAGTATAACTTATCTAATACAATATTTACCAAAACATCAAAAAAGACCTTATAAGTTGCATTGTGATTGGTAAGAACTTTTTGGGAGATAGTAATAGTAATAACACATTCAACATTATGGTATCTTAAAAAGACAACTTAAACTTGTCGATTATTACTTACAAATAAATAGCAACAAAAGCATAAGTATCTAGGCTTACTTAGAAATTAGAGATTCCAAAGAAAGAAAGCCATAGCAATATACATTATGAAGTGGGATTTTTTTGTGCACAAGTGTTCACAAATGCACAAAAAATGTGCATTTAAGAATACTCATATAATGTGCATATTGACAAAAAATTTTGACTAATTCATAGTCCAAATTGTTTTACCTTAAAATTAGGTAAACTTCCTGATGCTCCTTTTCCTATAACCTTTTCCTATTTTCAATGTTGCACTGCTATAAAAATTATCTTTTCATATTTTTCTCCAATCTCATGAAGATGAAAAGCATTTAATTATTTTATTTATTTGAACCATAAATTTTTATGATATAAATTCAATGATAAAGATATTAGAAAATAATCAAGTATAACTTTTTCTTCCCTAACTTCCTTGAAGTTAAAACATGCTACTTACAAACTTAATTTATAAGAGTTTTATAGCAAATACTATACAAGCACTTAATGTTGATGGATACTCTTTGAAAAAACTTTACCTTAGCCATTATTTTCTATATTATCAAGTTCCTAAAACAAGCTAATGTGACTTGGAATTATTTAAAAATAAACATATAAAATTTGACATGATATAACAGCAAGATTTTTGCAATTTTCTTCATACATGAGTACGTAAAATGTCATCATCATCATCTTAGCCTAATAAGATGATGATAATCTTAGCCTTTTGTCAAAGAAGATAGTATTCATTAGGAGCAATTAAAAGTTAAAATAATTTTATTGTAAAATTAAACTATAACATTTCTATAATCATTATTGTTTCCTTTATCCAAACATTACTCTAAAATCTCAAATAATATGGAATCTACATGGTCAAGTATTCTTTCAAAGTTGATGAGAGTGGTTACTCTAGTGGTTAATTCTAATTATTAGAGTAGTTACTCTAGCAATTTATTCTAATTATTAGAGTAGCTACTCTAGCGGTTTATTCTAATGATTAGAGTGGTTACTCTAATTATTAGGGTAGTTGCTTCCAAGCCTATAAATACAGTGCCTAGGTGCACAATTGAAAAAGATGTCTTTTAGTAGTCAAGTAGTAAAACTCTTGTAGTCTATTTGAAATTTAGAGTATTTTCCAAGTGCCCATAGTAGGAGGTTGAAGTGTGGATGGATCTTTATTCGATCATTGTGTACCTGAGCACACCTTGTGTACGGCAATAAAGGCAAGCTCTTTAATTCATCCTTGTAGCACTTGAGATTTTTTTTCCTACACATTTCTTTTATTTTATTTTCTTATGCATTTATTTTATTTTATTTTATGCACTTTACATTTCTATTATTAGCATAGCAATTCATTTTGGTCAATTAACCAAATCATTAAATTACACAAGCACGACCACTTCAAGCATGCATGTAATTCTTGGTAACCTAGTAATGATTAGCGTTTGGTAACCCCAGTAGTGTTGCACTAGTTCAAGATGTGTACAGAAAGTGGGAATAGATGCTAGTGTTAGGATTAGTTGAAGCCTAGTTAATCAGTAGTTAAGTTAAATTAGTCACCTAATTATCTCTCTCTCCTCCCTTATTAGTAGTAGGACATAAAAACATAAAAGCTATAAAAATCATATGCCTCAAGCTTACTTAACCATACAATCGTGACATACAGGTAAGCTTGGGAAGACAATGATCAACCAACCTGTCCTTGTTCCATAGAGACACATAGGCACTTAGTCCTTGGGATTCGACTAGATTGTGCGTGAAATGCTCGTATTCATATGGTTGAGCGTAGGGGTATCTCGCCGCTCATCATTGGCACCGTTGCCAGGGACTTAGTTGTTTGTGCACTAACTAGAACTTAGGAAATCATTTACATCATTGGAATGAACCCTTAGGGTTGATTGAGAAAATAATAAACAAGAATACATTGCACACTAAACATACAAGTATGTCTCCTTCTCTATACGAAAGCGCCTCACTGCCTAGGTCTGAAACAGGAAATAGTCAACGGTGTAATACACATGATATTGATCCACCAGTCCCTCAACAAGTTTGAGTGGTATATATTCATCTCGATGAGTATATACCAAACTTCATCTTTATCCTCCATCAAGACAAAAAACTACATTGGCGAGACTTAGAAGGTAACATAGTGTTACCTCTCGATCATTCAGTCCCGAGCATGCTTCTTCGTGCTCTCACACAAATTGGCATGCCGCACTTACACGCAGAATACGTTGTGCAAGACCATGACTAGAGAGAATACCATCCCACAAAGGCATAACATCAAAGGTACTTGCAACAGGAGAGACATCATAAGTCTTTGAAGGGTAAGTGGTCTCAGGATTCCCCACATGTCTTGAGAGAAAATAAGGGTGGTGAACCTGCCTCAGGCAATTGCCCACACAAAAATGTTCTTCCCCTTAACTTTGGCCAAGGGGTTGTGTATCAAAACCTTCATTCCACTATTCATAACCCAGGTTCTAATACCCACGGGCATAAAGGGTCCAAAAAAGGGACACAAACTCATGAGAAATATGGACATTTTGATTACAATCGCAATCGGGGCCGAGACCACAGAAGAGAATGTAGCAGACATCGTCATGGTGACAGTTCTCCTTCTTCTTCACCTTCATCATCTCTTTCACCCTCTCCTTCAATATCTAGATGTGGTCATAAAGAAAAAGACCATGGGGATAAAAGTAGGCAAAGTGGAAGTCATAGACAAAACAACCAAGAAAGGGGACGAGGGCACTCTAGAGAGTCATGACATAGAAGAAGGGAGAGTAGGGAACAACATAGGCATCATAGACGCCATGGACGAGATGATCACGATGAACCCCTCCTTGCTACTTGAAGTATGTTGGACATAACTAAGGCTGTTAGAATTCCAACAAGGCATCAGAAAGATAGTAGGATCAAGAGATTAGATATGAACAACATCCCATGATTTGAAGGGGGATAAAACGCTAATCCTTAGAATCACTTACAAGCATTCCATGATGCATGTGCTTTACAAAATATAGAGAAAAAATGGCAAAAACTTAATTTGTTTCCACGGACACTAGTTAAAGAAGCAGAAAGCTAGTACTGGTCTTTAGAACCGAAATCCATTCGTAGGTGGAGTACAATGTTAAAACAATTTAATGACAACTACCAAACATACTCCCGAGTGTCTAACTTGTGAAAGCAAATCCAAGGCTGGAAACAAGGAGGACATGAACCCTTGGATATTGCCATGGGCTAATATTATGTACTATTACACCATTTTCCTGGCCATGGTTATTTGCAAAGGGATCAACTACACTATCTCATGGATGGGCTTAGGCATAAAACGAGAAGAACCCTTGGGACTTATGCCCAAGGAAGACTATCTGAGCTTAGGTCCCATCAAATTCAAAGACTATTGGAGCAAGTTACTAAGGAAGAAGGTGAGCTACTGAAAAGAGAAAGTGTGGAAGAGTATAACCGAGATCCTTTCGTTTGAAAGAGAGGAGTCATATTTTGTGAGGATGAAGAAGAGTCACCACTCGAAGAGATGATGAATAGGAAAACTTTGCCTATCCAAAATTTGACATTAGAAGTATCGACAAAGGTAGACCAAATGTGGGATTCCCTAGACAATAGATTTAAATCTATTCTTAAAATAATAGAGGAGTCTAGAGAGCAAGGTAGTGATCGTGAAAAAATAAAAAAGAGAGAGGCTAAACATGCACGTAGCAATGGTAAGGGAAAAGTTTCCATCATTGAAGAGGTTGTGGAGTTGGAAATAGACAATGATAGTGGATGTGAAATATGTGAACATGACCATCCTAAGGGATGTTGCCTTGTAATCTCACATCTGCAAGAGTTTGGGGTGTATGCACTCAACCCACGATTGAACAAACGACAAGCACCCTGAAGGTTACCTTACCCCCAAGGGAACCCAAGATAGTTCCACCAACCCTTAACATACTATCTAAGTGGAACTCCACCAAAACTGATTAAGCAATATCAACAATGGCAACACCCACAATCATGGGGAATGCCACCACAAAGGCAACAATATCCTTACCAGTAACCTGACCCGTATGGATATTACGTGCAGCAGCCAATCTTCCCACGTGACTCTACTGGTCACATCACTCCTCAACCTCACTACCAATCCCATGAGGATTATGGAACTCCCTCTTTTAGGGGTGATATTTCGCAAGCATATCATCCTTCTCATTTGGTCGCATCTCTTCCACCAATAGCTCTACTACCACCTACTCCAACTATGCAGGGTAAAATCCTTACCCAGCCGTAGAAACATAATGCCATAAGGGCTCTTAACTCTTAACCTACTATTGGTTCCAACAACCACATGAAAAAAAGACCTTTCTTTAGAACGAACAGACCAACCAAGCCCTTGCAATCACAAGCGGCTAATTTCTTAGACGCCTCAGTATCAATCAAAACTTTGGAGCCTCCTTCAACTCAACCACCATACTCAATGCATACGGGCATGCTAACACATGCCATCATTGATTGGATCAAAGCTGACCACCTTCCCAGGAAATTCTAAAATCCTAGGAGTCCTATGATATACTTACAAATCGCTAGAAATGCATTGTGCAAGGCTCTTTTGGATTCAGGTTTTGATGTCAACTTGATTTCTCAAGAAATGTGCAAGGCTTGGAACCTGCCTCCATTGAAAAAGAGTAACATTCTTCTAGAGTTAGCTGACCAGTCCATCACTATCCCATTGGAACTAGAGGAAGACATTGTTACCACTATTTGTGGATGGTCATACCCAACTGAATTCCTAGTGATTTAGCTGAACAATGGTAAGGGGGACTTCCCAATCATAATGGGAAGAGCATGGCTAAGAACCATTGATGCATGCCTAGGAAACCATGATCTTTCCCTAGAGATATCAAAGGAAAATACATTCAGAAAGATCGAGAAGAAGAAAGTTCTATGCATTGCATACAGTGACATACGGTGTAATTGCATGCAGAGTTCATGGTTTGTGCAAATTTTAAAATTGCCTACATGCAATCAGTGTGCAGAAGTGATCAACATACAAATATGCCTATATGCAGCAACCACATAATAGGAAGGCACCTAGTGGCTGACAGCTAATCAAGAAAGCAAGTCACTCATATGCATGAAACCAACTAAGGATTTGACTTATGCTTACATCGATAACATAGATGCATTAGAGCAAGTCCACTGCCAACTTCCAAGTCTTAACCTTGAAAATATCAATTGGGGGAAGTTGGAAATCCTTGAGAAATTTAAGCAGGAGACCCTCAAACTGAAACCGTTACCCACCGGTATGGTATACACATTCCTTAAAAATGGAAAATCAGTAATTATCAATGCTAAGCTTGCTCCTCAATAGAAAGAAGAACTGCTGAACGTAATAAATAAATGGTCAAAAGCCTTCGCTTGGTTATATCCCAAATTAACTAGAATAGATCCTAGGATATGCCAACATAGAATTTACACTGACACCGCCATGAAGCCTCGAAGACAACCACAGAGATGATTAAACCTTGAGCTGAAGCAAGTAGTTAAGGAAGAAATCGAAAAACTTCTCAAGGCTAGGTTCATATACCCCATTGCTAATAGTGAATGGGTTAGCCCCTTAGTTATTGTGCCTAAAAAAGGAGGAAAATGGAGAGTGTGCATATATTTCAAGCTACTAAATATGGCAACATTCAAAGATCACTTTCCATTGCCATTTGTCGACCAAGACTTAGACACCATCGTAGGGAATCGTAATTATAGTTTTTTGGATGGATATAGCGAATATAACCAAATACAAATAGCCCTAGAAGACCAAGCCAAGACTATGTTCACCAGTCCTTGGGGAACGTTCACATACAAATAGATGTCATTTGGCTTGTGAAATGCCCCTGCAACATTTCAACGACTACTTCTAAGCATATTCCAACAGCAAATAGGGAATGGCATGGAGGTCTTTATGGATGACTTCTCCACTTATGGAGAAAACTTTGATCAAGCCTTGAACTGGTTGGAGCAAGAGTTAAAAAGATGTGTAGAAAACAATTTGAGGTTCAACTAGTAGAAAAGCCATTTGACGGTCCAAGAAGGCGTAGTACTAGGGCACAAAATCTCACACATAGGGATAGAGGTAGATCCCAAGAAAATCAAAATTATCCAAGGAATTACCCATCAACCAGAAACTTTCAAAGATACTCAATCATTCCTTGGACATACTAGCTACTATAGAATATTTATTGAGAAATTTTCAAAGATTGCCAAACCATTTGTAAAATTAACAAAAAAGGACATACATTTCGAGTGGACCAGGGAATGTAAATTAGCTTTCCAAACTCTAAAATAAAAGCTAGTAGAAACACCCATTCTACAAGCTCCTGACTGGTCCAAACCATTCCATATCATGATTGACACATCCAACTATGCTTTAGGAGCTGTACTTACATAGTTAGATGACCAGAAGTGTCCTTATTACATTAATTGTGTAAGTAGAAGTATCACTAGTGCACAACTTAACTACACTACCACAGAGAAAGAATTAATGGCTGTAGTGTTTGCACTAGAAAAGTTTAGACACTATGTATTGGAATATAGAGTATATATACATACAGATCATAGTGCAATAAGGTTCCTCATGAATAAGCCAATGGTAAGCCCTCGTATCATATCATGGCTTTTAATCTTACAAGAGTTTGATTAAACGATGATCAATCGCAAGGGCACCGAGAATGTAGTTGCTGATCATTTATCTTGGTTGCAATGGGACAAAAAAGAGGATGAGTATCCAATTTTTGATCATTTTCCTAACAAATTTCTCTTTGCTGGTGTAGTGAATAATCAATCACCCATGGAGACAAACTGGTACAGTAGCATTCTTACCTATCTCCTCACCCAACAAACACCACAAGAGTTAAACTTAAGAAGAAACAATAGTTTCTTCACTGAGCCAAGTACTTTATGGAGATCAATGGGCAACTTTACAAAGTATGTCCCGATGGTGTGTTCTTAATATAGATCAACTACAAGTTCTCCAAGACACTCATGAGGGTCCTTGTGGGGGTCATTACAATGGAAGATGAATGGCCATCAAGATCCTGCTTGCAGGATATTATTAGCCTACATTATTTTAGGATGCCCATTGTTTCATCCAATCTTGTGAGTGCTGTCAACATGATGGGGGAATGACTACTAGAATGGAGGGTCTACAATAATGGATTCAATCATTAGAACCCTTCGACATTTGGGGAATTGATTTTATGGGGCNATTTCAGACAATGGTACCCACTTCATAGGTGCAACTTTTCAAAAATTAATGCAACACTTAGGGGTTGAGCATAAATTGACTATGCCATACAACCCCCAAGCGAACGGTTAAGTAGAAGTCACCAATAGGGAGATTACAAAGATATTGACAAGAACTGTTAGCAAGTTTAGGCGAGACTAGAGCACTAAAATGAATGATGCTCTTTGGGCATACCGCTCCACATGGAAACTCCCTACAGGCTACTCTCCCTATGAGTTAGTGTATGGTAAATTACCAATGCTTCCCATTCAAACTGAGCTCTGTACACTATCCATGGCATGTGACCTCAACCTTGACCTTGATCTAGCACAAAAATAATGGTTAGTAACCCTTAACTTTCTAGATGAAAACTGACTAGCTGCCCTATCATCTAACAAGTTACACAAGGCATTCAATAAACAACGTCATGACCTAAGGATTAGGAAAGTTAAATATCAACTGGAAGATAAGGTTCTCTACTGGAATCCCACACATGTGCCATAGCATACTAAATTTCAAACACTGTGAGAAGGACCTTATATTATTTATGCAACTTCTCCTTCAAGGGCCATGACAATATATAAACCTCAAAGCCTAGACAAGAAATTGTTGGTCAATGTGCAACAAACCAAACCTTTCCATGAGCTTAGGACAGCCAGTACACATGCTACCTCTATTGATTGATAACCTTGCTCACTAGTTTGGATCTTCTCCTTCCAACTTAGTCATGGGGGAGATGGCTACCTATGCTAACCATTCTAGGCCCTTAGTTCTTTTTGAATTTTTTTTTACGCATTTTTTTTTACACATTTTTCCAACTTTTCTTATTTTTGTTTTACACCATCGTTCATGTTTTTACTATTTCTTTGTTTACTTAATTTACTTTTATTCATCATCTAATAAGTGCTCATGATGGTGGATTGAATTATATCATATTGATTGCTAATGTTTGGTTTTTACCTTTGAATTATGATGCTAATATTAAGGTATGGTTCTTTTGGTAAAATAGGCAATGAGTCCACGTCATCCACTCATCCATACAACTCTATGGTCTCCTTTGGCTTGGAACTATACAGTCCCCTTTTTCTAAGTAAACTTGTTAAAGAATTGGTGGCTGGGTATTTTTCAAACCAAGGAAAGACTCAAAGGATGAAAGGGGTATAACTTCAAGGGGATTTGATGCATTTGTGTTGGTCATTCTCTTGGATGCTTGGATGCTTTTTCTTGGGTTTTCCGCCATTTTGACATTGTTCAAAAATCGAGAAGCTGAGTGAATAAAAATAAGTCTTTGCATGGTGTGGTTCTCATGCAAAAAAAATAAAAAAAAACAAAAAAAAGTGTGCCAACTCAAAGCACACCCCTTAGACATAATAAAGCAATATGGGCTACAAGCACTAGTTATGGAACTGGAAAGACATGTTACCCATGCCTGAAGGTTCCCTCTAACTAAGGCCCTTTCTCACTTCCTGCTCTTCCATCTTGCTCTCCTCAGAATGGTGGTGACTCTTTGTGGAAGCATTCTTGTTGCTTCAAGTGGATGGACTGGTCAAGTGTGTTGATGCGAGGTCACTAGATGTGGTTTGTTTGAGTCTGCATTTGGGATGAGTTCTACTTAGTCATATTAACCATAAAATACAAAAGGGACTTTGCACAACCTTGTTCTTGGGATTCCATTCCATTCTCTCCTCTCCATCTTTCTTCACATTTTCCACCTCATTGCCGATTTTATCATTAGTTCATTCTAGGTTGATGCATTATTTCTCTTTGGTGAATTCTTGTGGGTAAGTTTTTAACTCTTGCTTCCAAATGACATTCCTAGAGCCTACAAACTCTTTGGTTTGTGGGTTTGTTAAGGCATAAAAGGCATGAGTCTACTTTGGTGAGGACCCACTGGCATTCCTTTTTTTGGTGCAATTGTTAACTTCTTTTCCTTAAACATTACCTACAATCAATCATTTCTTATTTCATCCCCATCCATGGCATCCATTTTATTGGCGTTTCCATTGTTATTTGTCCCATCTTTCTTGTTCCTCATATTTTTCCATCTTATAGCTACTGGAGGTTCGCTCTTAGTCGTGGGGGCCCTGGCACAAATTTTTCAATTTTTTCCATTTTACTAATTGCCTAACCCCTACACCTTGGGTAGTTGCCAGTGATAAATCTCTAAACTAGTTTCTACCATAACCACAACTCAGCCAATGCGCTTCATATCGAGGCAAGGTATCAACTGCATTGTGGATTATCTATCCTTGCACATTTGTGATTATGTTGTGTGTACAAATGGTGATCATACAAACAATGGACTGGGCTTGGAGGAAGCACTCAGCATGGACTAGAAGTGGAGCATTTACAAAAGGAGCAAGTCTAGTGGCATGGCTATGGATAAACAATGGAAGGCACAATCTCAAAATTGGCGGCAACATGCTCCATCTTATTTCTCTCTTTCTTTTTTTCTTCAAGCTACCAAATAAAGGCTTGGATGTCATTTATGTATGAGTGCTCACCACAATGGTCATGAACACTAATGTTGCAATATGCTTATTGATCCGTTCACTGGGCATGTTGAGTCTATCATCCTATTCCACCATCAATTGTCAATTAGTCAATAATCCCATACCTTACCAATATTTTGTAAGGAACTCAAGGATGCGTTTTCATTCAGTCGTGGGGGTATGATGAGAGTAGTTACTCTAGCGGTTTATTCTAATTATTAGAGTAGTTACTCTAGCGATTTATTCTAATCATTAGAGTGGTTACTCTAATTATTAGAGTAGTTGCTCCCAAGCCTATAAATATAGTGCCCAAGTGCACAATTGAAAAAGAAGTCTTTTAGCAGTTAAGTAGCAAAACTCTTGTAGTCTATTTGAAAGTTACAATATTTTCCAAGTGCCCACAGCAAGAGGTTGAAGTGTGGATGGATCTTTATTCAAGCATTGTGTACCTGAGCACACCTTGTGTACGACAATAAAGACGAGCTCTTTGATTCATCCTTACAGCACTTGAGATTTTTTTTCTTACACATTTCTTTTATTTTATTTTCTTATGCATTTATTTTATTTTATTTTATGCACTTTACATTTCTATTATTAGCATAGCATTCATTTTGATCAATTAAGAAAATCGTTAAATTACACAAGCGCAACCACTTCGAGCATGCGTGTAATGCATAGTAACCAAGTAACGATTAGCATTTGGTAATCCCAGTAGTGTTGCACTAGTTCAGGATGTGTATGGCAAGTGGGAATGGATGATGGTGTTAGGATTAGTTGAAGCCTAGTTAATTAGTAGTTAAGTCAAATTAGTTACCTAGTTGTCTCTCTCTCCTCCCTTATTAGTAGCAGGACATACAAACATAAAAGCTATAAAAATCATATGCCTAAAGCTTACTTAATCATACAATCGTGACATACAGGTAAGCTTGGGAAGACAATGATCAACCAACCCGTCCTTGTTCCACAAAGGCGCATAGGCACTTAGTCCTTGGAATTTGACCGGATCATGCATGAAACACTCTTATTTGTATGGTTGAGCGTAGGGGTACCTCGCTGCTCATCAAAAGTCTTGCTTAACTGAAGTCAATTACTTTGTAGAGTTGAGGTATGAATTTATTAAATAGACAAGTATGTAGAAAAGAGCATCCTTTCTTAGATTTGACTCTATCCAAAACTTTTGATATTATTTTTTTTATTATGGTCATATTTAAATCAAAATTATTTAAAAAATGCTACTAAATATTTGTGTATTCAATAAAGCTTTATTTTCCTTATGATATTACTAAGTTAGCTTTGTTGTCTGTAAAATTTTTGAAAATATGCAAGTCCATAAGTTATTTAAATTAAAATTTTCATAGACTACATAGAAAGCCTTTGTGACATTGTTTTAAGTATAAGTTATCCAATATGCTATTTACCATTAATATTAAGTAAGACCTTGAATTCTTTTGGGAGATAGTAATTGGAAAACACATCCAATATTGTGACAGCTTAAAAGTTAACTTAAACTTGCAAATTTCTCTTATGGAAAACCATTATTTTCAAAAGATGTTTTTGAAGATAAGGGTTTTTAGCATTGATCTAATGTAGCAAGAGATCTGGCATTGATATTATGTACAATGCCACCAAATTTAGTAGATGATCCTTCAAGCAGAACTATTGCTTCTTTGTCTTTCTATGAATTGTTTAATGATTTATATAAATCTATTACTCAAGAATTTCTAAAAAGTATGTTTTCATGAAAATTATGGGTTATTTACCTTGTACCTCTAGAATTTTAAATCATTTAAATTTAGTTTGAAAATATCGAGTTTTAGATGTTATCCATGCTCATTATTTGTCAAACTCATTTTTGTTGGTACAATTTACTGATTCAATGATGGTTTCTAAGGTCCTTGATATTAGTATTTTCAATCATGATCATGATTTATTATTTATCCAAGAGTAGACTTCTTTTAATTTAACATCTCTTGAATTTCAAAAGATTCCTTATTTTGTTGAATTGTCAAATCTTCCATTGCTCTATAAAAAAGTTAAAAGGGATATTGTCTCTTGTGTTAGACTGATCAACCATTCTAAAACCCTTGTTGCAACTAGTGGTTTGTACAAAATTCGATAAATGATTGAAGTGGATTTTAATTTTCTTAAACAAGAAATTTTTCTACGTGCTGACAAAATTTATTATGCACAATAGATTATTTATTATAATCTTTCAAAGTCATGTCACTATTGTCATTAAAAGCGTCACATGTTTCATTCAAGTCATTTTATGTTGTGAAAAAACATAATGCAAGTATGTCAACAACAATCTATTCTAAATCATACTAAGGTTTCTTTTGAAAATGTTTTAGATCCTATGAAGGTTTTTTCTACAGATGCTACAAATCCTAGAATGATTTCTTCTACTAATGTTTCAACTATTAGCCCACCTCTTTCTTTTATTGTTGTTTAATAAAATGAACCTTCAAGGAATATTTCAAGGAAATCAATTTCAAAAACTTCTTCAATAACTAAGTGAAAACAAATATATGTTCTACACGTTTCACAGAATCCTATTGTTCATTTAGATAGTTTTCAACTGGTTCTTCATAATAAAAAATGTTGAGGAAGTCTATATATTAGCTATTACATATCAAATCTTCAAGATGAATAATATATTCAAGATATTTTAACTACTAATAATTTGTTTTCATCAATTAGTCTAGACATGGAGATCATATCTTTTAATAATGTTAATTTTATTGATAGGGAGGGGGCTTTCTTCTTCTCTATTGAATGTTAATCTTTTCATATAATATCTCATTTCCTACTCTAGAAGAAAGGTTTTTCAAGGTTGTTGTAAAGATGAAAACCTAAAAAGGCATACCAAAACAAATTAGAGGCTTTTAGGTGTTCACCAAACTAAATATTTTTTGCATAGTAGTGTATATCCATATTTTTAGTATGATAACTTTATTTTTAAAAAATTCAACATGCAATTGATTAGTTTTCAACATTGCAAATATTTTTTTGACACATTTCTTAAGTTAAAAAATGTCTTTGAGACATTTTAACAAACTTTTTAATTTTCCACCTTAACCATTTCAACACAATGGAAATTACAATAATTTTATCAATTGTCAGAGATTTTATAAAAATGTTTTCACATTTTATCATTATTTTTATAGATTTTGTGATAGTAACACCATTGAAGATAAAAATCATATTTTGCTCAAATTTTAGTATATGAAAGAAATTAGAAGAAAATGGAGTATCACAATTTAGCTAAGATACAATCAAGAACACTTGGCAACTTTGTAAATGACATACTTAATGCTCATGCTTTGTATGTTTGATCTGTCCAATAGATCCTCTTAGATCTCATGGATGAAATAAAATTTAGTTTCATTATTCTTCTTTAGCATTGAAAAGGTCTAGCAACCTTTACTTGTTGGGTCGAGTAGCATTTTTGGGGTAGGATGGGCAAAATCAAAAGAAAAAATTTGAATGATAAAGCACAATATAGACTGAAAAAAATGCAGCCATATTCAAGTTGCAAGGAATATGAATGATGATGATTTGAATATGATTCTAGTGAAATAAACGCATGTGTCGGTAAAATGGAAATGAGGGAAATCACATGGCAAGATACATGTGCACAACATGTCAAGAAAAATGGTTATGGTTGGTAGATACAATTGCAAGCACTTCAAATTGTTTGTTTATGTTATTAAGGCTCAGTAGTTAATAGTATCTTAGACTTATTTCTTTGTTATTTTTCATCAAAATTTATAAAATGACCTCTTTTAACCAGGGATTAAATTTTAATTTTTTATTAGATATTATAATATATTAAAATAGTACATGTAAATACTTTACTCAATGTGAATGTGAATGTGATTGATAAATCACATTTGTTGTAGGCTATGATATCGAAGCTACAATATCATGTATTCGATATTAGAGCCCATGCTACGACATTAGATATTTGATATTGTGGGACTTGCACCTTCCTATAAATACAACACTTAGGTGCATGGTCTGAGACATAATTTAGTCAACCTATATCGAAACTTCTGTAGTTTAATTTCATAACTTAGCGATAAAGTGAATGCTCACAGCATGTTGTTGAATAGGTCTCTAGAATCCCTATTCGAGTAAAGTGTACTTGGGCACATTTCATGATAGAAATAAAGATTGAGATTACTTTTCATCATTGCAACATCCACTTAGTTTTACTATTTCACTTAGCATAGTTTTTACTATTTTCTTAGCTTAATCATTTACACTACCAAGTATTTTACTTTCCTTATTCATCGGTAAAGCAGAATGAGTACAACTAGTTTCCAACATTTAAGTGTAATCATTTGGTAATCTAGTAGTGATTTCACTTGATTCGCTCAATAGTGAACTCACTTGGTAATCCCAATAATGGTTACATGAGCCCAAGGTGTGTACGGAAAGCAAGGAATGGATACTCATCACTCTAGGCTAGAGTAAATTTTTTTTTTTTTGTTTTCCTTAGACTTAGAACTATTTTCACACTTTACCATCATAGCTAGGAGATATGGTCCACCAACATCAATATATCATACACCTCATTGAGAGCTAAACCATACGCATAGATTATACTAGCTCTACATGGAAAGACAATGATCCTAAACTTTAACTAATTACTAGCATAATCACATTGCCTCATCCATGGATTATAACCAAGCTACCCATGAACACTTGTATCTTGTATGGTTGGCTATTGGACTACTCCACCGCTCATCACTAACACCATTGGCAGGGACAAGTCAATGTATTCTTAGTAATTGATTTCACAAAGTTCATTGTACTTGAAACACAAAGTCAAACTCCATAATTCTAAGAAAAGCATACTTAAAACAAACATCTTAAAAATACAACATGGCTTCAAACAAGAATGCAACATCACCTACTAAGGAACTACAAATAAGCAGTGATAGATTTGAAGAGGAAGAAGACTAGAGTATGCCAATGCAAATAAGGATCTCATATTCTCATCATGATCCTTACTATCCTAATTTCACATTCATCTTTCATTAGGATGGTGATGAGCAGCAAGGTACCCCTACGCTCAACCATATGAATATGAGCGTTTCACATGCAATCCGGTCGAATTCCAAGGACTAAGTGCCTATCCGCCTTCGTGGAACAATAACAAGTTGGTTAATCATTGTCTTCCCAAACTTACTTGTATGTCACGGTTGTATGGTTAAGTAAGCCTAAGGCATATGATTTTTATGAGAAAAATCACTAAGCAACTAATCCAAATTAAATACTCATTAACTAAGTCCTGAGTGCTCCTAACACCAGTATTCGTTTCCACTTGTCGTCCACATCCTGAACCAATGCAACGCTACTAGGATTACCAAATGCTAATCGTTACTGGGTTACCAAGTGCTACACGCATGCTTGAAGCGATCGTACTGAGTGCATTTAACTAAGAGAGCTGTAAGGTAAGAGAGATCATTAATTAACTACGAAAGCATTAAGTAATAATTAACACTAATTAATCTAATTTGTATGCTGCAAGTTTTATCATAAAGTTCATCTTTATTGCTGTACAAAAAGTGTTCTTAGGTACACAATGCTCGAATATAGATTCGTTCACTCTATGACTCCTACTGTGGGCATGCAGAAATAATTCTAACTCTGGAGGGAAAATGGCAAGAGTTTGGCTAAGGGTCTCACTTCTAATATTGAAAACCAAGGGTGCTGCCTCTTATTTATAAATGAGGAGAGAGGCTACAATATCGAGTATCTAACATCGCATGGTTGATCCGATATTGCATACGCAATATCGTGTAAGCGATATTGCATACACGATATCGTGTACACAATATCCTAGTTCATCATACCCCCTTGACTTAATGAAAACTCATCCTCGAGTTCCTTACAAAATATTGGAAAGGTATGAGATTATTAATTGAATGATCATTGACGCTGGAATAGGGTGACTAACTCAATCATGCCCAATGAATGGATTGAAAATACAATACATGATAGCATTAGTGTTCATGACCACAAAAGTGAACACTGTACACCAATGACATCCAACTTTATTTGGTAGCTGGGAGATAATAAGGAGAGAGAGAAAAGAAGAAGACGTATTGCTACCGATGCCAAGATTGCACCTTCCATTGTCCATCCATAGCCATGCCACCAATCTTGGTCCTTTTGCAAACGTTCCACTTCTAGTCCATCCTGAGTGTTTCCTCCAAGTCCAGTCCCTTGTTGTATGATTACCATCTACACATACAACATAGTCACAAATGAGCAAGGGTAGATAAATCATAATGCAGTTCATACCTTGCCTCGATGTAAAGTGCATTAGTTGATTTGTGGTTATGGCAAATACTAATTACATAGATCTAACACTAGTGACTACCTAACGTGTAAGGGTTAGAAAAATTGAAAAAAAATTTGCCGTGGCCCCCATGACTAAGAGTGATCCTCCGATAGTGATAGAATGGAAAAAGGGATAAGGAATAAGAAAGACTGGGAAAAAGTAACAATGGTAACGCCAATAAAATGGATGTCATAGATGGGGATGAAACAAAAAATTGGTGATTGCAAATAATGTTTAAGGGAAAGAAGTTAACAAGTGCACCAAAAAGGAATGCCAGTGGGTCCTCCCCAAAGCAAGCTTATGCCCTTGATGCCCTAACAGACCCCCAATCCAAAGAGTCCATAGGCTCTAGCAATTATCATTGGGAAGTAAGAGTTGAACACTTTCCCACAAGAAATTATCGAGGAAAAACAATGCATCAACCAAGGTATAGACTAATGAAAAAATTGGAAATGAGGTGAAAAATGGAAAAGAAATATGAAGAAGAGAGAATGGAGTGGAAACCCAAGAACCAGGTTAAGTAAAGTCCCTTGTGTGTTGTATGGTTAACGTGACTGAGTAGAACTCATTCCAAGTCCAGGCTCAACAAATCACATTCAATGACCTCGCATCAACACATTTGACCAACCCATCCTCTTGAAGCAACAAGAATGCCTTTACAAAAAAGTCACCACCATTCTGAGGAGAGTGAGATGGAGAACCAAGAAGCGAGAAAGGGCCTTAGTTAGAGGGAACCTTCAGGCCTAGGTAACATGTCTTTCCATGCCATAACCAGTGCATGTAGCTTAAGTGCATTATTACGTCTAAGGGGTGTGCTTTGAATTCTCACAGTTTTTTTTTTGTGTTTTTTTGCATGAGAACCAGACCATGCAAAGACTTATGTTTATGTGCTCAACTTTCGAAGATTTGATGAATGGTCATAATGGTAGAAAACTCAAGAAAAAATATCCAAAAACTCAAGAGAATAGCCAACACAAATGCATAGAATCCCCTTGAAGTCACACCCTTTTCATCCTTTGAGTCTTTCCTTAGTCTGAGAAATACCCAGTCACCAATTCGTTAACAATTTTATTGAGGAAAAGGACTATACATTTCCAATCCAAGGGAAACCATAGGATTTATGGATGCATGAACGTCATGGACTCATTGCTTGTTTTAATCAAAAGAACATACCTTAATATCAACATTATACTTCAAAGGTAAAATCCAAACATTAGCAATCAACATGGTATTATTCATGTCACCATCATGAACACTTATTGGGTGATAAACAAAATAAAGTAATCATACAAAGAAATGGTAAAAATATGAACAATGGTGTAAGACAAAAATAAGAAAGATTAAAAAAGATGTGCAAAACAAAAACATGTGAAACAAAAATGTGTAAAACAAAAACTAAGAAAGAACTGAGGGCCTTCAATGGTTAGCAGAGGTGGCCATCCCTCCCATGACTGAGTTGAAAGGAGGAGATCTGAAATAATGAGCAAGGTTGCTTACCTACAGAGGTAGCATATGTTCTGGCCATCCTAAACTCATGGAAAGGTTTTGTTTGTTGCATGTTGACTAACAGTCTCTTATCTAGGCTCTCAGGTTTGTATATGGTCATGGCTCATGAAGGGAAAGTTTCATAGATGATGTAAGGTCCTTCCCACAGTGTTTCAAATTTGGTATGTTGTGACACATGTGTGGGGTTCCAATAGAGAACCTTATCTCCTAGCTAGTACTTGACTCTCCTAATTTTCAGGTCATGATGTTGTTTATTAAATGCCTTGTGCAACTCATTAGATGACAGGGCAAGTAGTTGGTTCTCATATAGCAAGTTCAGAGTCATCAACCTTTGTTTTTGTGCTAGATCAAGGTCAAGGTTGAGGTCACATGTTGTGGCTAGTGTACAGAGCTCAGTTTGGACGGGGAGCGTTGGAAGTTTTCCATACACTAACTCATAGGGAGAGTAGCCTATAGGGAGTTTCCATGTGGAATGGTATGCCCAAAGAGCATCATTCAGCTTAGTGCTCTAGTCTCGCCTATACTTGCTAATGGTTTTGATTAGTATCTTCATAATCTCCCTATTAGTGACCTCGGCTTGACCATTTTCTTGGGGCTGGTATGGTATAGTTAATTTATGCTCAACCCCTAAGCGTTGCATTAACTTCCAAAAAGCTGCACCTGTGAAGTGTGTACCGTTATTTGAGATAAGTGCACGCGGCACACCAAACCTATTGATGACATGTTGTTGAACAAATCGTGCAGCTGTAGATGATGTGCAATCTTTAACAGCAGCTACTTCAACCCATTTGGTTAAGTAGTCTATGAAAACTATGATGTAAGCTTGTCCATTGGACATTGGTGTAATGGATCCCATGAAATCAATTCCCCAAATGTTGAAGGGTTCTAACAGTTGAATCCATTGTTGTGGATCCTCCATTCTAGCAATTATTCTCCCATCACATTGATAGTGCTCACAAGATTGGACAAATAGATGGGTGTCTCAGAACAAGGTAGGACAATAACACCTTGCAAGCAGGATCTTAATAGCTATTCGTCTCCTAGCATAGTGACCCCCACAAGGGCCCTCATGAGCATCTTGGAGAACTCTTAGTTGATCTCCATTGGGAACACACCATCGAACCAAGCCATCGGGACATACTTTGTAAAGTTGTCCATTAATCTCCATAAAGTACTTGGCTCTATGAAGAAACTGTTGTTTCTTCTCAAGGTCCAACTCTTGTATTGTTTGTTGGGTAAGGAGATAGGTAAGAATGCTACTGTACCAGTTTGTCTCCATGGGTGATTAGTTATTCACTACATTGGCAAAGAGGAACCCATTAAGGAAATGATCTGAATACGCATCCTCTTTTCTATCCCAATGCAACTAAGATAAATGATCAGCAACTACATTCTTGGTGCCCTTGTGATCGATCATTATCAAATTGAACTCTTGTAGGATTACCATACATCGTATAATACGGGGGCTTACCATTGCCTTATTCATGAGGAACCGAATTGCACTATGATCCATGTGTATGAATACTTTGTACCCCAATACGTAGTGCCTAAATTTTTCTACTGCAAACACTACAGCCATTAATTCTTTTTTTCTAGTAGTGTAGTTAAGTTATGCACCAGCTATACTTTTACTTGCACAATGGATGTAATAAGGGCATTTCTGGTCATCTAACTATGTAAGCACAACTCCTAAGGCATAGTTGGATGCATCAGTCATGACATGGAACAGTTTGGACTAGTTAGGATCTTGTAGAATGGGTGTTTCTACCAACTTCTATTTTAGAATTTGGAAAGCTAGTTCGCATTCCCTGGTCCACTTGAAGGGTACGTTCTTTTTTGTTAACTCTACCAATGGTTTGGCCACCTTTGAAAAGTTCTCTATGAATCTCCTATAGTATCCAGTGTGTCCAAGAAATGACTAAATATCTTTGACAGTTTCTAGTTGTCGGGTAATTCCTTAGCTAACTTTGATTTTTTCAGGTTCTACCTCTATCCTTGCATGTAAAATTTTATGTCCAAGTACTACGCCTTATTGGACCATTAAATGGCTTTTCTATTAGTTGAGCCTTAGATTAGTTTCTACACATCTTTTCAGCACTTGCTCCAATCGGTCCAAGGCTTTATCAAAACTAGCTCCATAAGTGGAGAAGTCATCCATAAAGACTTCCACACCATTCCCAATCTGCTGCTGGAATATGCTTAGAACTAAGCGTTGAAACATGGCAGGGGCATTGCACAAGCCAAATGGCATTTGTTTATATGCAAACATTCCCCAAGGACTGGTGAACGTGATTTTGGCTTGGTCTTTTGGGACTATTTGTATTTGGTTGTATCCGCTATAGCCATCCAGAAAACTATAATAGCGATTCCCTATGATTGTGTCTAAGACTTGGTTAACAAATGGCAACGGAAAGTGATCCTTAAATGTTGCCATGTTTAGTAGCCTAAAATCTATGCACACCCTCCATTTGACTCTCTTTTTAGGCACGATTACCAAGGGGCTAACCCATTCGCTATAAGCAATGGGGTATATGAACCCTACCTTTATAAGCTGGTCGATTTCTTCTTTCACTACTTGCTTCAAATTTGGGTTCAATTGCCTCTGTGGTTGTTTTCGAGGCTTCATGGAGGAGTCAGTGTAAATTTTACGCTGGCATATCCTAGGATCTATTCTAGTTAATTCCAAATATGACCAGGCGAAGGCTTTTGACCACTTGTTTATTACCTTGATCAGACTTTCTTTTTGTTGTGGAGCAAGTCTTGCGTTGATGATTATCAATTTTCCATTCTTAAGGAACGTGTATTCCATACTAATGGGCAATGGTTTTAGCTCTTGTTTAAATTTCTTAGGAATTTCCAACTTTCCCCAGTTGATGTTTTCTAAGTTAGGACTGGGAAGTTGGTGGTGGACTTGCTCTAATGCATTTATGCTATCTATGTAAGTGCAAGTCAAACCCTCAGTTAGTTCCATGCATATAAGTGAGCTGCTTTCTTAATCAGCTATCATCCACTGGGTGTCTTCTTGTCGTGTGGCTGCTGCATACAGGCACTATTGTATGTTGATTGTTTTGCACACTAATTGCATGTAGGCAATGTTAAACTTTGCACAACCCATGATCTCTGCACACAATTGCACCCTGTGTTACTGTATGCAATGCATGGGACCTTCTTCTTCTCGATCTTTCCAAAAAAAATTTCCTTAGATATTTCCAGGGAAAGATCATGGATTCCTAGGCACACATCGATAGTGCTTAGCCATGACCTTCCCATTATGATTAGGAATTCCCCCTTACTATTGTTCACTTGTATCACCAAAAAGTCAGGCGAATACAACCATCCACAAATAGTGGTAACAATGTCCTTCACTAATACCAAGGGAACAGTGATGGACTAGTCAGCTAACTCTAAACAGATATTGCTCTTTTTTAATGGAGGCAAGTTCCAAGCCTTATACATTTCTTGGGATATTAGGTTGACACTGGAACCTGAATCCAAAAGAGCTTTGTATGGCTCATTCCCAGCAATTTGTAGATATATTAGGGGACTCCCAGGGTCAAAGAATTTCTTGGGAAGGTGGCCATCTTTGATCCAATCAGTAATGACATGTGTTAACATGACCGTATGTGTTAAATGTGGTGTTAAGTTCGAAGGGTGCTCTGAAGCTTGAGTTGATACGGAGGTGTCTAAAGACTCAACCACTTGTTGTAAGGGCTTTGTTGGACTGTTAGTTCTGAAGAAAGATCTTTTCTTCACACGGTTGTCAGAACCAATAGTAGGTTGAGGATTAACAACCCTTGTGGCATTACGTTGCTTTGCCTAAGCAAGGAGCTCACCTTGCATTACTAGAGCAAGTGGTAATGGAGCTATTAGTGAGAGAGATGCGGCTGGATTGGAAGGATGGTACACTTGTGGAATGTCGCCCCTAGGAGAGGGAGTCCTATAGTATTCACAAGCTTGGTAGTGATATTGGGAAGCAACATGACCGACAAAGTCATGTGGAGAGATTCGATGTTGCACGTAATATCCATATGGGTCAGGTTGCTAGTAAGGATATTGTTGCCTTGGTGGTGGCATTCCCCATGATTATGGGTGCTGCCACTATTGATGCTGCTCAATTGGTTGTGGTGGAGTTCCACTTGGATAATACGTTATAGGTTGGTGGAACTGCCTTGGGTTACCTTGGGGATAATGTAACTGTCAGGATGTTTGTCATTTGTTTAAACGTGGATTAAGTGCATACACCCCAGGCTCCTACAAATGTGAGATCATAGGGCAACATCCCTTGGGATGGTCATATTGACATATCTTCCATCCACTATCCTCATCTATATCTAAGTTCACAACATCTTCAATAATAGCAACTTTACCCTTACCCTTGTTACGTGCATTTTCCACTTCTTTCTTTTTTTTTGTCATGATCACTACCTCGCTCTCTAGACTCCTCTACTACTTTGAGAATAGTTTGAAACCTATTATCTAGGGAGTCCCACATTTGGTCTACCTTTATCGATACTTCTAATGCTAACTTTTCAATAGGTAAGGTTTTTCTATTCACCATCTCTTCGAGTGGTGACTCTTCCTCATCCTCACAAAATCTTACTCCCTTCCTTCAGAGGGAAGGATCTCGATTATATTCTTCTACACTTTCTCTCTTTCGTAGCTCACCTTCTTCCTTAGCAAATTTCTCCAGTAGTCTATGAATTTGATGGGACCTAAGCTCAGATAACCTTTCTTAGACATAAGTCCCAAGGGTTCTTCTCGTTTCATGCCTAAGCCCATCTACGAGATGGCGTAGTTGATCCTACTACAAATAACCATGGCCAGGACAATGATGTAATAGTGCATAAGAGTGGCCCATGGCAGCATCCAAGGGTTCATGACTTCCTTGTTTCCATCCTTGGATTTGCTTTCATAGGTTAGACACCTGGGAGTACGTTTGGTACTTATCATTGAACAATTCTAGCATTGTACTCCACCTACGAATGCATTTCGGTTCTAAGGATTAGTACCAGCTTTCAGCTTCTTTTATTAGTATTTTTGGGAATAACTTAAGCTTTTGCCACTCGTTTTCTATGTTTTGCAAGGCACACACATCATGAAATGATTGTAAGTGATTTTGAATATCAGCGTTATAACCCCCTTCAAATCATGGGATGTTATTCATGTCTAACCTTTTGATCCTACTATCTTTTTGGTGCCTTGTTGGAACTCTCACAACCTCAATTATATCTAGCATGCTTCGCGTAGCGAGTAGGGGTTCATCATGATCATCTTGTTAATAGCATCTATGGTGCTGATGTGGTTCTATACTCTCATCCTCTATCTTCTATGGCGTGACTCCCTAAAGTGCTCTCATCCTCTATCTTGGTTGTCTCATCTATGAATTCCACTTTGTTTGCCCTTATCCTCATGATCTATTTCTCTATGGCTACATCCACACACGAAAGGAGAGGGTGAAGGATACGATGAAGGTGAAGAAGAAGGAGAACCTCCACCATGACGATGTCTACTACGTTCTCTTCGGTGGTCTCTGCCTCGATCGTGATTGCGATTTGAATGCCCACCTTTGTCATGGGTCTTTGTTCCTTTTATGAACACTTTGTGTCCATTGGTATCAACACTTGGGTTGTGAATAGTAGAATGAAGGTTTTGATACACAACCCCTTGGCCAAAGTCAAGGGGAGGAACATCGTTATGTGGGTGACTACCTGAGGTAGGTTCATCGCCCTCAATTTCACTTAAAACGTGGGGGCATCCTTAGACCATTTTCCCTTCAAGGATTTATGGTGTCTCTCCTATTAATAATCTCTTTGACATTGCACTTTGGTAGGACAATAGTCTCTCAAATCATAGTCCTGCGCAATGTACTCTACATGTAAGTGTTGCATGCCTATTCGTGTAAGAGCACGAAGAAGCATACTCAGGACTAAACGGTCGAGAGGTAACACTATCTTACCTTCCAAGTCACACCAACGCAACTATTAATCTTGGTGGAGAATAAAGGTGAAGTCGGGTACATATTCATTGGGATGAACATATACCACACAAAACTGTTGAGGAACTGGTGGATCAACGTCACGTGTAGTCTGCCGCTGATTGCTTCTTGTGTTAGTCCTAGGCAGTGAAGGGATTTTGTGTGAAGAAGAAGACATCTTGTCTTATTCAGTGTGCAATGTAATATTATCTTTTTCTTAATCAACCCTAAGGGTTCATTCCAATGATGTAAATGATTTCCTAAGTTCTACTTAGTGCACAAACAACTAAGTCCCTGGCAACAGCGCCAATGATGAGTGGCGAGGTACCCCTACGCTCAACCATACAAATATGAGTGTTTCACATGCAATCCAGTCAAATTCCAAGGACTAAGTACCTATGCACCTTCGTGGAACAATAATGGGTTGGTTAATCATTGTCTTCCCAAACTTACTTGTATGTCATGGTTGTATGATTAAGTAAGCCTAAGGCATATGATTTTTATGGCTTTTATGTGTTTTAGATCTTGCACTAATATGGAAGGGGATTAAAATCACTAAGCAACTAATCTAAATTAACTACTCATTAACTAAGTCCTAAGTGATCCTAACACCAGTATCTGTTCCCACTTGTTGTCCACATCCTGAACTAGTGCAACGCTACTAGCATTACCAAACACTAATCATCACTGGGTTAACAAGCACTACACGCATGCTCGAAGTAGTAATACTGAGTGCATTTAACTAAGAGAGTTGTAAGGTAAGAGAGATCATCAATTAACTATGAAAGCATTAGATAATAATTAACACTAATTAATCTAATCTTTATGCTGCAAGGTTTATAATAAAGTTCGTCTTTATTACCGTACATAAAGTGTGCTCAGGTACACAATGCTCAAATAAAGATCCGTTCACTCTATGACTCCTACTATGGGAACGCAGAAATAATTCTAACTCTGGAGGGAAAAAATGGCAAGAGTTTGGCTAAGGGTCTAACTTCTACTGTTGGAAACCAAGGGCGCAGCCTCTTATTTATAAATGAGGAGACATGTTGCAATATCAGGTATCTGACATCACATGGTTGATCCGATATCGCGTACGTGATATCACAGTTCATCAAATGAGTAACTTAGATGGAGAGATCTTCAAGGGAATGTTGTTCTACCACCAAAATGTTTAGCATCCATTATGCTCCAAATTTCTCTTAAGAAGATGAAGCTAGGTGAAGCACTTGGAGGGTATCATGAAATCAAATACATGACCTAACCATATGAACCTACTGATGAGCAGTTAAGGAAAGACCATTCCATAGAAAAAAGGCAAAGGAAAGATAGTTAATTCTACTATTACCTTAAAGGAACTTAATGGAGATGTGTTCATTATTGAACAACTCCACCACAATCATGAGTTCTAGTCACAAACACCTATCATTTGACTAAATGAACCTATCAAAAATAAATCACACTTTGAATTAGCAAAGATACTCAGGTAGAAGGCCAAGGACTTAAGACACAAGTAGGACTCAAGGTCAAGTGTTCCTAATAGGTCTCACAAAGATGAACATCAAAGTCATCACAAGAGGACAAGCCATCATCATTCTCCTACTACCTCATTTACATCCTCACAATCATCAAATGACTCGAACAAAAGGAGGCAAAGGTACAAGGACCATAACAAGGAAGAGAGGAGAACTCATGACTGCCATGACCATCATGACTATTACTCAAGACATTCTAATTAAAAATATGAAGAGTATTAGCAGCATAGACATAGGAATTGTAGAAATTATGAAAGGGATGAGCATTAAAGGCGACACTACTACAACAGAGCACATGAACCCAATCAAGACAATGAACCCCTGATGACAACTTGCAACATGATTAACATATAAGAAGTTATTCACATTCCAACTAGGCACATGAGGGATAGCCAGATCTAATGGCTCGACATGAACAACATGTCAAGATTTGAAGGTGGCTATAATGTTGATCCACAACATCATCTTCAAGCTTTCCACGATGCTTGTGCCCTATAGAACATTAAAAGTAACTGGCAGAACTTAAAGTTATTCCCAAAAACACTTATGAAAGAGGTAGAGAGCTAGTACCAATCACTTGAACCTGAATCAATTAGAAGATGGAGTACCATGCTAGATATCTTCAATGATAAGTATCAAACCTACTCATGGATGTCTAACCTAAGAAAAAAAATCCAAGGATGGAAACAATGGACTCATGAAATCATTAATGCAGCAATGGACAAATACTACTCACTACTACATAGATGCCTAGGCCATGGATTCTAATAGAAGGAACAACTAGGGCATATTATAGATGGGTTTCAAATCAAAACTAGGAAGACACTTAAGGTTTATGCCCAAAGAAAATTATTCTAAATGATAGTCCATTGCATCTAGAGATTAATTGATCAAGTAGCACACGAGGAAGGAGAACTTAAGAAGAGAGAGTTAGCCAAGGAATATAATAGAGATCCATCAATTAGAAAGAGAGATGTGCAAATGTGTGACAAGTAAGAGGATGAAACCTTAAAAGATGTTATCTAGAAAAAAACTCTACCTATTCAAAGAATAGTCAATGAAATAGTAGCTAAGGTAGAGAAAGTTTGGAATTCAATGGATGAAAAGTTTTCTATAGCCCTAAAGATTATGGAAGAAAAGGTTGAACAAGCACTTAATAGGGGCAAGGAAAGGAAGAAGAAAAGAGCTAATGGATGAGAAAGTTATAAGCACAAAGGAAAAGTTGCTATCATTGAAGGGTATACTAACTCCAGTTTAGAGGAAGAGGAAAGATGCAATGTGTGCCAATATGAACATCCTAAGGAATGTTATCCTGTTATGGCCCACTTGCAAGAATCTAGAGTATATGCATTCAATCTAAGCTTCGTTAAAAATAAAATGCCCAGAAAACTACCTTATCCTCAAGGTAATATCAAGCAAACTTTCTAGCTAAAATATTACCCAAGTGAAGCCTACCCTCAACCACAAGAGCAATATCAACAATAGTGGTAGCAATGACAAACATGGGCAATGCCACCGCCAAGGCAACAATATCCATATAGGCAACAAGACCCTTATGGATATTATGTTCAATGTTCAATATCTCTAGGAAACACATTCGTTCAAACTACTTCTCCTTATTATCCACCAAAATACTATAGACCTACTACTCCAATGAAGGATCATAGTCCTTACGCACATTTTCTAGTAGTTGGCACATCAAACTCCCCTTCCAATCCTTTGCCACCAAGGCCACCACCTACTATGAAAGGGGAATTTTTGTCACAACTATAGCAAAGAAAATTTGCAAGGGTAGTAAACATACAAGTGGAGGATCTTACTAACAACACCAAGGGCTAGACAAGAAAACATCCTTTCTTTAGGACAAGTCTTGAAAAGGCTAGTAGAGTCAAAACTTCATCAAGACCAACTCCTCCTACTATAGATTCTCTTACCAAAAGCAAGCTTCCATCATCATGAAATGCAAACAAGCAAATTATCATGCTTATAGAAATAGTCACAAACTAGATTAAAGTAGGGCCACTCCCTAAGAAGAAAATTGATCCAGGAGTTCCTTTGATTTATCTACAAGTAGCTAGAAATTTTCCATGCAAAGCTTTATTAGACTCAAGTTCCAAGGTAAATTTGATCTCTTATGAAACATATCAAGCATGGAACCTACCACCCTTAAAGGCGTGTAATATTAGGTTGGAGCTTGCTGATCAATTTGTCACCATTCCTTTGGGATAGATAGAGGATGCGATGACCACTATCAGTGGGTTGTCTTATCTCATAAATTTTCTCGTAATCAATGTGAAAAATAAAAATAAGAAATTTTCAATTATCATGGGAAGGGCATGGCTTGGGACAATCAATGCTAATTTAAGCATGAAATATTTATCTATTGAAATCTCTAAGGAAGACAAGCACAAAGCCATATACATGTAGTGGATTCCATGCATTATTGCTAACGGCAAATGGTGCAATCATGGACCAACCTTCCAAAATGTCAACACAGTTAGTACAACAGTTCACAATAACAGTGAAAAACAAATGTGTGCAAAAGAAAGAGTAGGGACCACCAAACCAAAAGATACCCTATGGCCAACAACTGAGAACCTATAATTGCCCAGAATATACATGGAATAATCTCATTCACTTGTTATTTCCCATTCTAAGGAAATAGCTCCAACTAAGAACCCCAAAATGAAATTAAAAAATCATAATCATACACCAATAGGAAAAGAAAATAAGGACTTAAACGATCAAAACTCAACTACCACCAAGATCACATGGGACAATAATTGAAATTAAGTCACTAAAAATAGTAAGTAAACCACCTAGAGTGTATGATCCAGGAGCTCTAGGGAGCATTTTACGAACACTCACCCATGAGTTCAGTCATGAGGGAGATACTCTATCTTAAACCAAAAATTAATAAGTTCTTTTCAATATTTTTTTGGTTTTACAATTCTTTTTACTTTTCTTATTTCTTTAAATAATTTTTCCCATTCTTTTATACTTTTCACTTTCTTTGATATTTTCATTTCTTCAATCTTTGATATTCTTTGATATGTTTTTCAATTCTTTAACATTTATCATTCTTTTATTGTTTTCATTGTTTACACCTTTTTCCAATTATTACTATCTTTTTCATATTTCATTTTCATTTCCTTTGTAAATAATTTTGATCATCAATAAAACACATTATGAATAAGGCAAGATGTAGCCCAATACAATGAATATTTCTTTATGTTATCAAGTCATAAGGGCCTGATTATTCAAATAATGAGCCCACATCATCCATCCATCCATTCCATTAATAAGAGGTTCTTACCATAACCATAATGATATTCTTTTACATCATACAACTAAGAATAAACTTGTGATCATTATGCATGGACCGAAAGTGAAAAACCAAGTGGGAATGTAAAGGGTGTGAAATCAAGGGGATTTGTGGATGCTCTTGGATTAATTTTTTGAGTTCTATCATGCTACTAAGGTTGTATTATATCCTTGTAGATCCAATGAAAAATGGAAGTAAGAGTAAAATAAGTGCTACCTTACCATGTCACTAGAAAGACATGTTACCCATGCCTAAAGGTAGGCAACTTCTCAGAAATCTAAAAAATAAATAAGTGCCATGAATAAACTCCTACCTTGGACAATACACAAAAGTGGTGATACTCCTTCCAATAGTGGTAGTCTTATGATTGTAATTCCAAGAGATGAGACAATGCAATGTCACTGAAATGTGGGCTAGACTTGGTTTGAACCTTGGATAGGAAGGCTACTAATTACTTTAACCACTAATAAAACACATAAGAATTCATTATGCCTATGGTAAGATACCTCACATCCCAATTTTTGGAATCCCTTCTAAGTCCATTTCATCTCACTGTAAGAATAGTCATAACTTGTGATTTTGTATAACATAGTGTAATTTTCCAAATTTCGTGGTACTAACATGTGTGTTTTGCTAAATAGGTATGTGTTACATTCAACCCCTTAAGTGCCTAAGGACACTTCTAGACATGGTTATACAAGGCCATTACGAGCTAGAGCCTACTTTGGGGAGGAGCCACTTGTATAACTATTGTATCTTATATCTGTGATGCGATTCCACATCATCTTGAACCTTCCAGCATCACCAAACATCAATAAAAGTTCTATCATTCAAACTATCCATTCTACCAACATGAACTCATTACCCTTCTTATTCATCTTATCAACACTTCATGAACTTTCATAGCCTGAGATTCCTTCTTTATGAACCTTTAATGATAAATTCTTGAAAAATGCATCTATCCATAGCCCAAACCCTCCAAATAAGCCTTAAAGCTTCCAGCCATTCAAAGAGCATTATTTTTTATCCTTAGAACTTCATGAAAAATGAAAAATGAAAATTTTTGGCCTTCAATATTGGGTCCACCCCAATATCAAATCACATAAAAACTATATATAGGTGAACACTTAACTAAATTTTTCATCATTCTCCATTTGAACTAAGGAAGATTTTTTCATTTTTCTTTGATGCTTTAAGCTTTGACCTACTAACTTTCCCAAGCCATATATTGCACATTATTGCTCCAATTTTCATGATTCTTGAATCTATTTGATCCCAAAGTGCTCATCTTAGTCATGGGGGGTGCTAGTGAGGAAAATCTAAGCCATTTTTTTCAGAAATTGTTAATTCCCAAAAGGTATTTTAAGGGTAAGGATGAAAGGAAACTTGAAATTTTTAATGAAAAATCAATCATATTAATACTAGAACACTTAAATAATGCTCTTAAGGAACCATAACCATCATTATGAGCCACCAATATGAACAAAATAGACAATTGTGAAGGGTTATAAAAAAATCAACACTTATGGGGTAACTTTTTGAAATTTTTCTAACTCTGTAATCATAATAAACTAAGAACTTAATGTAACTAATGATATGAGTAAGGTATGGAACTATTAAGAATATATGAAAATACCTTAGTAATCCCAAAACCTTGAATGATTGCAAATGGCCCCAAAGAGACGAGCATAAGTAGAACCCTTACAGGGCACAAGAAAATGACCAAGAGGCTAAAGTAGAGGCTAAACTAGAGGACAAGAACTAGAATATGTGCAGCAGGAAGTCCAATCCTTCAGTATTCATCAAGAAACACTTGTTACCAGGCAATCAGCCTAAGAAGAGGCAAAGGAATCACAAGTGCAAGGACAACACCTCACGTTGTCACAAGACTACCCTCAAGTTATCAAAGAGAAGTCCATCATGATCACAGTCATTGTGAAGATGAACTTTGGCCCATTCACAGGGTTTATCCTAGAAGTAGTAAAGACACAACTTAAGGCATCATCATTGTGGCCTATCCTATCTAATAATGGTGAATGATACTTTAGGGAAACCTATTGGTTCTGGCACAATAAGGAAGAGGGCACCACAGTCAACATTGGAGGAGTCTCAGTCTCATACTCAATCAAGGCAATAGTAGAAGCTCTGCACATACCCAATGAAGGGATGAAAATAGCACATCTTTCCACAAGATCAAATGCTGAAACTAAGAAACTATAGCTAAAAGAAGCATATGGTAAGGAAGAAAAAGGATACAATGAGTTAACTTTAGAGAAATAAATCTATTTTAAAATTAGCACATATCACTTGTTCTCAATTAAAGTAGTAAACAAGTTGTTCACCTATGTAGCTAGAGGAAGTGCGATCTTAATGGAAAAATACAATGTTAATATCACACAACTCTACTTTATGGAGATTCAAAGGTAGTTTGACAAAAGGAAGGTAGAGAAGCCAACACTTCCATTCCCTTAACTTATCAAGAAGTTGAGCAAGTAAGTTGTACTCCTGGGGTAAACCAATGACGTTCCTAGGAGAGCCCAAAATGCTTCATATGCTAAGTTGCTTAAACCAACACCATCCAAGAAGGACCAGGATGAGGAACAACAAGAAAAACAATAATAGGAGCAACAACTATAGCAACAACACATTCCACCATTGTTTCAACAGGACTATAAACCATCCATGAGTCATCTACAATATATTGCAAAGATCATTAGCTAGGGAACAAGGGAGGAAGCCAGCCTCTATAGAGTTATAGATAATGCCATTTAGCCCATAGTTTCTGCTAATCTTGTGAGTGGATAGATCTCACTACAGTCTGGAGGAAGGGACCAATGGTCATAATAAATCTTTGGAAATGCTACATCATTCCAAGTGGTGCTAGAGACAAGAGAAGGATCCATAGTCATGGTAATGTAGCACTAGGATGGAGCAGAAGCAGGAGAGGTGATCACTGACCACATCAAAGAATTCTTCAATGTACTTGTTGTGCCATCAATAGATCTAATTGGAGCTAGAGAAGCTCAAATGTTACTCAGAACCGTAATGACTCCTACTAACCATGAAGATGTGCTCAATTAACTTCTACAGACTAGACAAGTAATGACAACACTTTTTGACATCCCAAGCAATGTCACTGTAGTGTGGTCAGAATTGATCACTACCAAAGGAAAATTGATCATGGTAGAGACTAGGTTAGAGCATGCAAAAGCTGAAATTATAAAATTACAAGAAGAGCTTACAATCCTAAGGGCCAAACATAGAGACCGAACTCAATTTTTTGCAATTGACCAAATGGAATAATTCAAGATAGAGAAGATAACCCACCTGATTGAGCAGAATAAATAGATAGAGAATGAGAAGGAGAAAGTGCGGTGGAATTCCTTAGTAGCAAAAGACTAAATGTATGCACATGCTAAGGTACTCATCCTAGTCTAAGAAGAAAAAAAATAGCTCACTGTAAATAATATGTGGTTAACCACTATGGAAAAACAAAAGAATATCCTAAAAGAAAGCATACACCAATTAAGAGAACAATTGGTGAGGGGCAACCAAGACATGAGCCACCTCGCACAAGAAAATAGAATCCTCTCAATGGATGGGGTATGCATCATCTACCAGAAATCAGCCATTGAAATTAGCACATGGCAGAACGAGGCAAAGAAACATGAGAGGCTCAAAGAACACTTTTGTGATCAAGTGGGAATGTACAAGAAACTCAATGAAAAGGAGATCTAGATGGACAAAGCTAGATAAGTTCCATACCAACTCAAAATCCTAACTGGCAGCCCATCTTGGACAACTATGCCCACGTTCACTAGGTGGAAGTAAAGAACAAAGACCTGCAGATTGAAGATCTAAAAGAGTACATGGGATTAGCTAACCTTCGTTATGCTAACTTGGTCATGTTAATAGTAGGTAGGCCCAAAAATAACCTAGAACAACAAGTAGCATCCACATATGCCTTATATGACAAAGAGTTTGCAAATCACAAATATGCTTTATAAAAACTTCAAGTGGCAAACTCTAAATTAGAAGTAGTAAAGGCTGGCTATCAGGGATAAAAGGATGTAGAAGTGAACCTAGCCGGGAGACTAGTAGATTATCATGAATTACAAGAAAAGGCTAGAGCTTTTAAAGAAGAGAGAAGGTAGTTTTCGGCCTAGTACATCAAGGCCAATGAAATGTTCCTGGAGCTACTATGCCCATGGGATGTACCCACTCCATCACACATTCCACAACAAGCATGAATGGTACATGACCCAAGAAAGAAGGAAGAAAAGCTTCAAATGCTCCTGAATAGATATAAATTCCAAAAGCCTAATGATAAGGGGAAGCAATTGATGAAGACGCCACCACCACCAAAAACTACCTAGGCTACATCAAGCTTCATCCAAATTTTTTTTTCTTTTGTTAAAATTTGTCATGTCATGTCTTGTGTCATTTTTATAACACACCATTGCGACATAAAGAGTCATGTATATAGTCAATCAATCATGTAATTCTACCTCCCAAATTTTGTAAGGAACTCTATCCTCATTTTATTTTAATCCAAGGATGAGTTCTCAATCAGTCATGGGGGTATGATAAATTGCATTTATTGTAGGCTATGATATGCGGCATTTGACATCGAAGCTGCAATATTGCATATTCAATATCAAATCCCATGCTATGGCATTAGATATTCAATATCATGGGACATCTACCTGCCTATAAATATGACACTCAGGTGCATGGTCCAAGACACAATTTAGTTAACCTGTATTGAAACCCTTACAGTTTAATTTCGTAGCTTAGCAATAGAGTGAATGCTCATAGCATGGTATTAAGCAATTGTCTTGAATCTCTATTCAAGTGAAGTGTACTTGGACATATTTCATGATGAAAATAAAGATCAAGATTTCTTTTCATCATTGCAGCATCCACTTAGTTTTACTATTTCACTTAGCATAGTTTTTACTATTTTCTTAGCTTAATCATTTACATTACCAAGTACTTTACTTTCCTTGTTCATTGGTAAAGCAGAATGAGTACGACTAGTTTTGAGCATTTAAGTGTAATCATTTGGTAACCCAACAGTGGTTTCACTTGATTCACTCAAGAGTGAACTCACTTGGTAATCCCAATATCGATTACATTAGCCTAAGGTGTGTATAGAAAGCCAAGAATGGATACTCATCACTCTAGGCTAGAGTAAATTATTTTACTATTTTCCTTATACTTAGAACTATTTTCACACTTTACCATCATAGCTAGGAGATATGGCCCACCAATATCAATATATCATATACCTCATTGAGAGATAAACCATACGCATAGATTATACTAGCTCTACATGGGAAGAAAAGGATCCCAAACTTTAACCAATTACTAGCATAATCACATTGCCTCATCCATGAATTACAATTGGGCTATGCATGAACACTCGTATCTTGTATGGTTGGATGTTGGACTACTCCACCACTCATTAGTGATTTATTACCTTTTTAGAAGAAAAGCCTTGTGTCAATTCATTGCATACATTTATAACTTACATATCTCAAGGTTATACAAATTTTCTAAAGTAGTTCTTAAGAAGTCACGAGATCATGATTGATATTTTCAAGGGATGCAATGGTTGACAAAATGGAATATCTCTTAGGAGGATGTGCATCAAAATCCTAAGAATATTTGCCAACTAGTCAAGCAAAAGGATTTAACAAAGATGTAAATTAACATAGAAGGCAAGAGATAATTTTATTTACACCACATTAGATCTAATAAACTAGATGTAGAAACTCATTATCTCTCACATGTTATTCCCATCAAGTATTGGAATGCTATCAGCAAGCTTCACTTAAGTTCTCATCATCTTAGAATTGAAAGTAAAAGATGGATTCAACTACCTCAAGAAGAGCACATTTATAAGTTGCGCATATCAGGAGCCCTTGAAGATGAGTTACATATATTTCTTTCTCATGTTGTAACTATCCATTTGAGATAGTGTTATACTATTATAGCAAAAAGTCTATATGATTTATTTTTAATGGTCCCATTGGTGCTTGGTCAATTTGTATAGTATATCTTTATTTTTCATGAAAATGTATTATCTATCCAATAAAGCCTATGGTTCTTTGGATGTAATAAAGATTCATTTCATTTTATTTCATATTAAATGTGGAGATAATGTCACTAACAATTAATGAGATGATTTTCTTACATAGCCTTGTATCTAAAGGCATTGGGTTCCAAGCTCAATATTAATACCTCTATTAGAGGCATGTCCTAGGCAAGCTTTCCTCACCACTATCACACTCAATCTTAAATTACAACTATAATTCAAACTTGTAAGCTATTATAGTAGACCTTTTATGAACATATCTTCGAAAAACTTATAAACTTTGCTCGTCACCCCATTATTTGAAACCTAAAGTACAACTTAAACTCATAGTCTACTACATACAAAGCAACATGCTTACTAGTTTAACTATGTTCTCATTAATAGCAATTATAATAGAGTTTTTATTTTGTATCATGTCTAATTGCAGAATTACTAATATTTGAAAGGATCTTTAAAAAATTATATCTTATTGATTTTTGGTAATGTGTAGAATCTACTTTAGATTTTTGGAAATTCTTTTAAAAAATGAATTTTAACTAATCACAACATCATCACAAGTTGTGTTCTAGTCATGGCAAAGACTAGAGGTGAAAAATTTAGATCCTAAGTTTATGAAGAATTATGGTAGATAATATGATCTCATCATGGATCATGGTTTGTTAATTTTTATAGAAATTTTTACCATAAGTCATGTTCTTCAAACCAAAACTTGATCATGTACTATTGTTTATTAAGAAAAAAATTTTATTTTACTTGAATGAATGTAATTTGAATTTTATCTTCAACTTTGATAAAACTTGATATGTTAGGTAGCTAAGTCATGGAATTCAACGAAGCATCATTTTTTCAAGTGTATTAGTTAGTTGAGTTATTGCAGATGCTACATCATAGATACTATGTCGCATCTGCATCAATGCATCCACATCAATACGTCTCAGTTGGCTGCTACATTGTAGATAATACATCACATCTACTATATCATAGATTCTATATCACATCTATTATAACTTAGCTACATTGATGCATCCTCGTCGATGCACCCCAGTTGACACAACCAAATGAGTTAACATATTAATAGATTTTATTTCAATGCAATTTACTTTCTATGTAGTTAGTTAATATTTATATTTATATGCACACTAATTAATTAGTGGAATGAGCTTGACCAATTTCAAGCATAAACATGTATTTTCTTAGTAATCTTGATAACATTATTACTTGGCTTACCTAGTAGCATAACACTTAGTAATTCTAGCTATGGATATGTGAGTTCAAGACATGTACGACAAGCTAGGAACAAACACTCATTGCCCTTAAGATACTTTAGGATTTAATTTTGTTATTAATTAGATTAAATAATTAATTTCTATGTTATTGATTAGTTTAGCTCAAGGCCCCAACAACATCAATAATCACATGCATTACTTTCAACTAAATCATACATGATAAAGCTATCACTAGTCCAAGTGGGAAGACAATAACCTACGATCAATGCTTAACAATCTAAGTACCACACTAGTTCCATCCACGAAATTTAATTAGATTATGTATACATGCTTATGATTCATATGGTTGGACATAGGGAACACTTAGTCACTCATCATTAGTACCATTGTTGGGGATGGTGTTAGTAATCTAGATTAGTTATGTTATAAGTGATCATTATAAAAGTAATAACGATTTATCTTTTTGAAAATCTTAATATTTTAAGCCACACACATTATTAACTAAAAACAGGTCTCCTTCACATAAGACCAATAATCCATAACATGATTAGAACACTAGTAAAAGTAATATATTAAAGAGAATTGGAGTGAACCATTGCAAGTAGGGATTTCATATGTTCATTCTGACCCTTACTACATTTAAAGATCATGTTCAACTATCACAAATAATTCTAGAGGAGATGGAATAAGTCCTAAAACAAGGAGGGCCTTAAGGCCTAAGACCTCTAGTAAACCTAAAAGAGATGAACCAAGGAATCATAGGGAGAGATATATGAGCCATGGTGATTCTCACAGTTCACCATCTTCCTCTTCATCTTCACCATCTAGTTCTAATGAAGATGAATGTAGGTATGGAGATAGAGCTTTACTAAGGGATTAAGATAGAGATAGAAATAGGAACAAATGACAAGATACAAGGTACTAAATGGAGCATAGACTAGACTATCATAATCGAACAAATAGAAATAGGGATTATTACCACTACATATCTGATGATGATGAACCCTTGTTAGCTACTAGAAGCATGATACAGATCAAGGAGGCAATTAAAATACATCATAAGCATTAAAGTGAAAGTTGTATCAAATGACTTAATGTGAATAACATTCCTAAATTTGAGGGAGGCTACAATTTTGATCCACAATATCATTTACAAGTCTTCCATGATGTCTATGCCTTGCAAAATATCAAAAGTAAGTTGCAAAAGCTTAAGATCTTTACTAGGATGCTAATAGAAGAAATTGAAAGTTGGTATAGATCATTGGAACTAGATTCAATCCACTGATAGTCCATAATACTTGAGCTCTTTAACAAAATATACCAAATCTATTCAAAATTTTCTAACCTAAGGAAACAAATCCAAGGGTGGAAGTAAGAAAATCATAAATCCCTTCATGCAGCCTTAGGCAAATATTATTCTCCACTACATAGATGCCCAAGCCATGGATTTTCTCAAAAAGAGCAACTTCATCACATCATTGATGAGCTTCGTAACAAAATAAGGGAGATCCTTGGGATCTATACCTAAGGAAGATTATCATAACTGAGAGTCTATTAGATACAAAGGTTGATTAAACATGTGGCAAAAGAAGAAGGAGAGCTTGTAAAAGGAAGAGTATAGAGGAATATAACCAAGATCCAATGCTTTGCAAAAAGGAGATGCATATTTATGATCAAGAAGAAAAGATAGTTCTTGATGAGTTGGTTGCATACAAAACCTTATCAATACAAAAGTCTATCACTAAGATTTAAGTGAGGGTACATAAGATGTGGGAGTTGATGGATGAAAATTTTACAATGAACTTGAAAATTATAGAGGAGAAGGTAAAGTAAATAGGATCAAATGATTAAAATAAGAAGAGAAAAAAGAACAAGGAAATAGGCAAGGACACATCTACAAGATTTTGGGGCTTTTGCTTTAAATCCCAAATTTATGGAAAAGCAAAAGCTTAGGAGATTACCTTATCGACAAGATAATTATAGATAGTCCTACAACCAACAGTAAGTAGGACTCCTCTTCAACCTCAAGACTAGTATCAACAACAATGGAAAAACTCATAGTCATAAGTGATGCCAACATCAAACTAGTAATATCACTATTCCTAGTCAAACCCATATAGATACTATGGTCAATACCATTTTCTCTAAATGGTTCTACTACCCATGCCTCAATGAACTACTACTATCCTCCTACATACCATCAACTTGCAATGTCTCTTGTGGGATCACCATCCCATGTCTTGCATCATTCATCACATCCTCAATACTTATATACTCTTCTCTATCATATGTCACCACCAATACTAAGTATTAGCATCACAAATTAAATAGAAAAATATCACTCATGGTGTGAACATATAAGTGAATGATAATGTTAGTTGATCTGAGCATAAGTCTCAGAAATATCCTTTCTTTAGGATAGTTCCCACCCATATGAATAAAACTAATAGACCTACTAGCTCATCAAGACTAACACAAGGCCAATTTGGTACAACCTACTTTCTTACAAAAACTATGTCTCCTAATTCTATGCAAAAGCTAATAACCATTATCACACTAACACAAAACATAAAAAATGAACTTATCACTATGGAGAGATATAAAATTCCACTAATAATAATAAAGGATGTAGTTGCAAGTTGAAAGTTCAAGATATTAAAATGATCCATATACCAACCCACAAAAAACTTGAGGAACAAGTGTGTGTAAAACTGTCTACATAATAGCCACTAAATCAAAAGATGCCTAGTTGCTAGAAAATAAGAATACCAAAGCATTTAAAAGATGCATGGAAACATCAAACCCACTTATTCATTCTTGTCCTAAGAAAATAAACTAAAGAAAGAACTTAGAGAAGGATATCTTACACTCTGACAATACACTAGAAGAAGATGTTAAACAAGGAGACCCAAGAACTAAAATAGAAAATCAAAAAGGAAACATATCTAAACCCTCTAAGAAGAAAACATCTTCTAGTCCAACTAAATATATGTCTCCAAATGATCAAAACTTGATTATCATCAATGTTTAAAGTGCTAACAAGCACAAACTTAAACACTAAAGATGATAAATAGGAAGCTTATGGTGTATAACCAAGGGAATGTGCAATTCATTTTCTGAATGTTCGTCTATGAGTTTTGTTATGGGTGAGATGCCCCATCTTGACACAAGAACTCAGAAGTGTATTTTCACCTTTTGTTTTCTAATTTTTTTCCATTTTTCTATGTCTTCAAAGTTTTCCAATTCTTAATATATTTTCCATTTCCTGTTATTTTTTCTTTTCTTTATAATTTTTTCTTTTCTTTATAATTTTTTCTTTTCTTGAGTCTTTTCCTTGGTGTTTTATGGATAGCTACTATGTTTTTATTAATAATGTTACCAATCATGATGCAGAAGTCAACACCATGTGTTGTGTCTTTGTCCTATGCTATCAAGACAACTAGGTAAATAATTATGTAATGTAATGAGCCCACATCATTTATCCCTCTAGTGCTATAAATAAGAGGCCTTTATGATGAAAGAAACATGGTACTTCTTACATGAAACTAAAATTAACTAATGATCATTGTGCCTTAAAGAAAGGGAAAAAGACCAAGTGGGAATGGAAAAGGATGTAACCTTAAGGATATTTTTTGGGTTCTCTTCTTGACTTCCTTCTTGAGGCTAATGACTCCTCACAAAACGTATCATCACTCCTCCTATAGACCATAAAAAGAAGTATGTCTTTGTAATGTGTGGTTCTCATTCAACAAAAGGAATGAAAATAAATACACCTCTTTAAAGATCTCTTAGGATACAAGCAATGATTATGTGGCTAGAAAGACATGTTACCCATGCCTGAAACTACTTTCTTCCTCTCTTTTTGGAATGATGCTTGTTCTATGTGGTTATTGTGGACTCATGATGGTAGGTAGGGAGGGACACATTAATGCAAGGCCATTGTTAATAGTATGGATTGGTTTAAAACTTGGATAGATAGGTATGATGGTCATCTTAATCATAATTAACACAAGAACTTATTGTGGACATGGTTAGGTGCCTCACATTCCAATCTCTGCGATCCCTTCTCATTCCATTATTCACCTCAATGCTACATGCAATTATATAGCTAATGAATTGGTATAGTACAGTGCAAGATTCCAACTACAATGGTTGTGTGTTGTTTGGAATAAAGCATGATTCGTATTTAACTTCTAAGATGCCCACAAACATCTATAAGAGTGGTTATGCAAGGGCATTATAGCATGAGCCTACTTTGGGAAGGATCCACTTGCATAACTTTTATTAATCATGGTTCTAAACTAAAACATCACATCTTCAAGGACATCATGGAAAACTTCCCTAACTTTATGCATGATTTTGGAACTATTTCTTATTAATTTCGATTAATTTTTACTACTTTTATATTGAACTATCCTCCAAATTCAATATTTGTTAGCCATCTTGTGAACCAGATTTTTGGTTTTAGTTGTTCGAAAACTTGTGAGCTTCCAAAGTTAAGCTCATTTATTATGGGGGCTAAGGATTTTATTTTTAAAGTTTTTCTAACACCCCATTTTCAAACATTATCGTAACTAATAGTTAAAATAATCAAAATAACTTGAATAACTTAAGAATCTTAGTTACCTTATAGCCTTGGAAAACATTATTATGAGATCAAATTGAGCCTAAATGCTAAAATTTTTTTGAATTTTGAGGAAAATTTACCAAAACTAATTTTGATTCTTTGGTGATTTTAGATTATGCCAAATGGAATACCTAAGGTTGAAGATCTTTTACAAGGAAAGGAAAAGAGGCCAAGAGGAAGATAGAGGAGGATATGCCCATGGACAAATAGCATATACAAAAATAAAAGCTCAAACATCACATGATTGCTAGACCCATGAGACGATGAGAAGAAATTTTATTCCATCATTAAAAAAAAGTTCTGCATAAAAAGAGAAGCACCAACATAACAATCGAGGTTAAAAAATCTGCCACTACTAGCGACAACAAAAAGATTCATCTTCAGTGGTTTTGAAAACCTCTATAATTTTGTAAACTTTGATGTCTATCTAGTCTTTTTTTCATTTTCTAATACATCCACTCAAATAAAATTTTGTAATGTGACACTCCAGTTTTGTAATGGTAGCTAATCTAGTTTTGGTTAGCTGATGAGACGTAATTCGCATGAGCTGCGATATCGCATCCCATGCGATGTCGCGTATGCGATATCGTGGTCCGCCACCATATCTATAAATAATAGGTGGCTCTCCCTTGTTTCTCCATCCTGAGTTAGAAGTAGGAAAACTCTGGCAGTTTGATCACTCCAGAGATAGAATATTTTCCATGTGCCCACAATAGGAGTCCTAAAGTGAACGGATCTTTATTCGAGCAACATTGTACCTGAACACAAGTTGTGTACGGCAATAAAGACGAAATTCTTGGATAAACCTTGCAATGCATGGAAATTTTATTTATTATTTTCTCTCTCACCCTTAAACTCCTAGAATGTAAAATGAGTATGACTTGATTACGAGCATCTAGTGTGACTACTTGGTAACCCAATGGCGTATCCAGGATCTACGCTTGGTAATCCCAGTGGTAGTCCTAGATGTGTATGGTTAGTCAAGGAATTGGTTGCGCATCACACTTAGGCTAGATAGATTCTCTCAACCCTTTCCTCCTAGTTAAGTGCCTCAGTACGACCACTTCGAGCACGTGCATTACACGTGGTGATCCCAGCAACAATTAGCGTTTGGTAGCCGCGATTGCATCGGTTCAGGGTGTGTATGGTAAGTGGGAATGGATGCTAATGCTAGGTAATTTAGACTTAGTCATTAGTTAGAGTTAGCTATTTTCTCAACCCTTCACCTCGATAGCATAGGAGAAAAACATAAAAGACCATAAAAATCATATACCTTGGACTTACTTAACCATACACCATGACAACTACAAGTAAGCCTGAGAAGACAACGAATGATTAACCCCAAGTGTTCCATGGGGCGTGTAGACACTTAGTCTGTGGAGTTCGACCGGATCGTGTGTGCTACGCTCGTTTCGTATGGTTGAGTGTAGGGGTACCTCGCCACTCATCATTGGCGTTGTTGCCGGGGACTAAGTGTTTGTGCGCCGAATAGAACATAAAGGATATCACTCACATCGTTGGGAGCCTAAACGAACCTTCGGNTCTTTATCCTCCATCAAGACGAGCAGCTGCGATGGAGAGATTTGCAAGGTAACATCGTGTTACCCCCAAATCGATCAATCTCTCACATGCTTTTCCGTGCCTTGGCACAGATAGGCATGACTAAATTATATACTGAATACATTGTGGAAGACTTTGATACGAGGGATTATCATCCCACAGAAGCACAATGTATGACGGACTCAAGGCAGGAGAGTCAACATACACTGTTGAAGGGCAAAGGTCCGCATGTCCTTAGTGAAATAGGAGATGAGGAACCCCTTATAATGGGTTCTTTAGCAAATGATGTTCCCCCTCCTAACGATGGTGAGGAGGTAGGGTATCAGAACCTACGATCAACGATACATAACCATGGTTCTAACACCCGTGAACACCAACTGTTTACAGAGGGAACAACCACTCATGCTAAGGACAAGCTCTTAGATTTTCACCACGATCGGGGCCATAGCAGCCGAAGAGAAGGTAAGAAACATCATCATGGCAATGGTTCCCCTTCTTCTTCCCCTTCTTCACATCACTCACCCTCTCCTTCCACATCTGGGTGCAGCCATCATGAACACAATGAAAAGGATAAAGGTAGACAGAACAAGAGACCTCGACAGGAAAGTCGAGAGAGAGGACAAGGGCAAGGACGTAGGGAGAGTAGGGAACAATGCAGACATCATAGGTGTCATGAAAGAGATGATCATGACAAGCCCCTACTCGCAACCTGAAGTATGCTTAACATAACGAAGGCAGTTAGGATTCCCAAAAGGCATTTAAAAGATAGTCGGATCAAACATTTAAACATACAATTTGAAGGGGGATACAACACAGATCTGCAAAATCATTTACAGGAATTCCACAATGCTTGTGCCTTGCAGAACATAGAAAATGAGTGGAAAAAACTTAAGCTGTTCCCAAGGACACTCACCAAGGAAGCAGAGAGCTAGTACCAGTCCTTAGAACGAAAAACCATCAAGAGGTGGAGTATGATGTTAAAACTCTTCAACAATAAGTATCGGACGTACTCCAAAGTGTCCAATTTGCGTAAGAAGATCCAAGGCTGGAAGCAAGGTACTTATGAACCCTTGGATGCTGCCATGGCCCACTACTACACATTGTTACATCATTTCCTGGGCCATGGGTACGCTTAGAGGGATCAACTTTGCCACATCGTGGATGAGCTAAGGCATGAAACTAGAAGAACCCTTGGGACTTATGCCCAAGGGAGACTCTCACAACTTAGAGCCCATGAAGTACATCGCTTGTTGGAGCAAGTAGCAAAAGAAGAAGGTGAGCTACGAAAAAGGGAAAGTGCAAAAGAATACAACCATGACCCCTCTCTTCAAAGAAGGGAGTGAAATTTTGTGATGGAGAGGATGAGTCACCAATCGAAGAGTTGGTGAATAGAAAAACCTTGCTGATTCAAAAGTTAGCAACAGAAATAGTGGCTAAGCTAGATGACATATGGAGTTCCTTAGACTCTAAAATTGAAACTGTCTTAAAAATTCTAGAAGAGTCTAAGGTAGAACAAAGTACTGACAAAGGTAAGATAAAGTGGAGAGATTTAGGCCCTGCACATAACAAGGGTAAGGGGAAAATCACTAACTCCGATGTGGTTGTGGACTATGACACAGACGATGATGGTGGATGTGAGATCTGCCAATATGACCATCCTAAGGGATGTTGTCCAATTATCTCACATCTATAGGAGCCTGGGGTGTATGCGCTTAATCCAAGACTCAACCAACGGCAAACACCCCGTAGGTTACCTTATCCCCAAGGTAACCCAAGGCAGTTCCACCAACCATTAACGTATTATCCAAGTGGAACTCCACCATAATCCATCGGACAGCATCAGCAGTGGCAATACCCACAGTCATGGGGGATGCCATCGCCGAAACATTAGTACCCTTACCGATAGCCTGACCCTTATGGATATTATGTGCAGCAACCAATTTCTCCAAGTGACTCTATGAGTCACACAACTTCCCACCGTCACTACCAAGTTCGAGAGTACTTCAGGAGGACTCCTTCTTCTCCGGGAGACACTCCATACCCACACCATCCTCCAAATCCATCCGCACCTCTTCCACAGGTAGTTCCCATAACACCTCCTACTCCAACAATGCAAGGGGAACTTCCTACCCAACCGCAACAATGTCACGTTGCGAGAGCTGTAAATATTCAACCTGCTACTAGTTCTAACAACTGTAAAAAGAGAAGACCTTTCTTTACAACCAAAAGCCTAGACAAACTCTCGCAACAACAAGCAGTTGGGCCCATGTACACTCCTCCACCATCTAACACTTCAAAGCACCCTTCAGTCCAATAGAGCTTAACGCATACAGTTATGTTAACGCATACCGTAACCGACTGGATCAAGGTAGGCCACCTTCCCAGGAAATTAACTGACCCTGGGAGTCCCTTAATGTATTTACAAATCGTCGAAAATAAACCACATAGGGCTCTTCTTGACTCAGGTTCCAGAGTTAACTTAATTTCACAAGAGATGTATCACGCCTAGAACCTGCCCCAACTTAAGAAGAGCAACATTCAACTAGAGCTGGCAGACCAGTCCATCACCATTCCCTTGGGATTGGTGGAGGACATCATTACCACTGTGTGTGGTTGGTCTTACCCAGCTAATTTTCTAATGATTGAAGTCAACAACAACAAAGAGGACTTCCCAATTATAATGGGAAGGGCATGGCTAAGTACAGTAGATGCATGCCTTAGGATCCGCGATCTTTCCTTGAAAATTTCTAAGATAAACATTTATGGAAAGATCGAGAAGAGGAAAGTTCCATGCATCACATACAGTGATTCATCGGGTGATGACATGGAGGAAATGCCTCCATGTAACAGGTGTGCCCTTGAAACTCTACAACAAAGATGCCTGTATGTAGCAACCACACAACCAGTAGTAGACACCTCGTGGTTGATAGCTACTCGAAGGAGCAACCAAATATGCATGGAACAGACTAAGGAAACCCAAGCCCATAATGAAAGCATATATACATTGGAATATGAGTGTCACCAACTTCCACCCCTTAATCTAAGATCATCAATTGGGAGAAGTTAGGCACTTCTTAGAAATTCAAACAAGCACTCATTATTTTGGATCTCTCCCTTTCCACTCAGTCATGGGGGAGATGGCCACCTATGCTAATCATATGGGGCCCTCAGTTCTTTTTA
>MNCI01004661.1:1288780-1331134 GCA_015680685.1 Gnetum montanum
TCCTAGCCTCGAATTTTTTGATTTTCTTCCTAACCCCTACACCTTTGGTAGTCATCATTACTATATCTCCCGATCCATATCAGCCATACCACAACTTAGCCAATGAACTTACACCGAAGCAAGGTATCAATTACATGATGATTCATTTGCCCTTGCTAATATAAGATTATGTTGTGTGTGCAGATAGCGATCATGCAATAACAGACCGGATCTGGAGGGAACACATGGCATGGAGCGACGCTGGAAGCCGATATGCAAGGAGCAAGATTGATGGCATGCTTACTGATGGACAATGGAAGGTGCAATCTTGACATTGGCAGCAGTAACACTTCTTTTTCTCTCTCTCTTTCTTTCTTTCTCGGCTACCAACTAAGGCCTAATGTCATTGTAATAAGGTGTTCACCCTTGTTGTTATGAACACCAGTTTTGTCAAGTCTTGTAATGATGATCCGTTCACATGTCATCCCATTAGTTCCATTCCCCTCAATAATTCCATACCTTCCCGATATTATTGTAAGGAACTCGAGGATGAGTTTTCATTCAGTCATGGGGGTATGATGGGACGCGATTCGCATGAGCCACGATATTGTGGCCGCCATGATATTGCATCCCCTGTGATATCACGTATGCGATATCGCGTCGTCCCCTATGATGTCACGTACGCGATATCACAGTCCGTCGCCATATCTATAAATAAGAGGCGGCTCTTCCTTGTTTCTCCATCCTGAGTTAGAAGTAGGGAAACTCTGGCAATTTGATCACTCTAGAGATAGAATATTTTCCATGTGCCCGCAGTAGGAGTCCTAAAGCGAAAGGATCTTTATTCAAGCAACATTGTACCTAAACACAAGTTGTGTATGGCAATAAAGATGAACTTCTTGGATAAACCTTGCAGTGCATGGAATAGGATTTTATTTATTATTTTCTCTCTCACCCTTAAACTCCTAGAATGCAGAATGAGTACGACTTGATTACGAGCATCTAGTGTGACTACTTGGTAACCCAGTGGCGTATCTAGGATCTACGCTTGGTAATCCCAGTGGTAGTCCCAGATGTGTACAGTTAGTCAAGGAATCGGCTACTCATCACACTTAGGCTAGATAGATTCTCTCAACCCTTTCCTCCTAGTTAAGTGCCTCAGTACGACCACTTCGAGCACGTGCATTACGCGTGGTGATCCCAGCAACAATTAGCATTTGGTAGCTGCAGTTGCATCGGTTCAGGGCGTGTATGGTAAGTGGGAACGGATGCTAACGCTAGGTAATTTAGACTTAGTCATTAGTTAGAGTTAGTTAGTTTCTCAACCCTTCACCTCAATAGCATAGGAGAAAAACATAAAAGACCATAAAAATCATATACCTTGGACTTACTTAACCATACACCGTGACAACTACAAGTAAGCCTGAGAAGACAATGAATGATTAACCCCAAGTGTTCCATGGGGTGTGTAGGCACTTAGTCTGCAGAGTTCGATTGGATCGTGCATGCTACGCTCGTTTTGTATGGTTGAGTGTAGGGGTACCTCGCCACTCATCATCAGCCCATAATTTTTGTAATGAAACTTTGTATATTTATATATAACTTAAGGATGAGTTTTTAGTTAGTTGTGGGGGTATGATGAAACCTGATCTGCTAGGTAGCTAAGTTGTGCAAATACAATGAAGCATCATTTTATCAAGTGTATCAATCAGCTAAGATATCACACATGCTACGTCACATTTGCATCAACACATCCTCTTCAATGCATCTCAGTTGGTTGCTACATCACATTTGCTATATCCTAGATGTTATATCACATCTACTATAACTTAGCTGCATTGACGCATCCTCATTAATGCATCCCCATTGATGCAACCAAATGAGTTAATGCATTTGCATCGATGCAGTGTCTATATTTGCGTATAAATATGCGAGCACCCATCGCTTATTTAGCACCATTTGGTCAATAGTATAGCTGAACTCTTAAAGTTCGTTTCTATAATCTTAGCAAATAGTTAGTGAGTGCTTGTAGCATGGGTTTGATTAAATTGTACAATGTCTTATTCAAGTGGCATTGTACCTAGACACATTCCATGAACAGTAATAAGATCGAGATTGATTCATATTCATTGCAGTACTTTGACTTAGAATAGATTTTATTTCAATGCAATTTACTTTTTATGTACTTAGCTAATATTTACATTTGTATGCACATTAATTAATCAGCAAAATTATTATGACTAGTTTTGAGCATAAACATGTATTCACTTGGTAATTCCAACAACATTATTGCTTGGTTTGCCTAGTAGTATAACACTTGGTAATCCCAGTAGTGGATATGTGAGTTCAGAATATGTATGGCAAGCTGGGAATGAACACTCATCACCCTTACGATAGTTATAGGTTTAATTTTTTTATTAATTAGATTAAATAATTAGTTCCTTTGTTATTAATTAGTTTAGCTCAAGGCCCCAACAACATCAATAATCATATGCCTCACTTTGGACTAAATCCTATATGATAAAACTACTACTAGCCCAAGTGGAAAGACAATGACCTACAATCGATGCTTAATGATCTAGATACAATACTAGTCCCATCCACATATTTTGATGAGATCGTGTGTACATGCTTGTTGATGAGATGCGATTCGCATGAGACATGATATCGCGTCATCCCCTGCGATGTCGCGTACGCAATATCGCGGTCCACCGCCAAATCTATAAATAAGAGGCGGCACTCCCCTTATTCCTCATCCTAGGCTTAAAGTAGGGAAACTCTGGCAAATTGATCACTCCAGAGATAGAATATTTTCCATGTGCCCGCAGTAGGAGTCCCCAAGTGAATGAACCTTTGTTCGAACAGCTTTGTACCTGAACGCAAGTTGTGTACGGCAATAAAGACGAGCTTTGTGGATAAACCTTGCAGTGCATGAAATAGGTTTATTACATATTATTTCCTACATGTTATTTATTACCTGCATTAGCGCGGCATGAGTACGACTTGATTACGAGCATTGACGAATGTGTATGGCTAATCAAGAAATCGGCTGCTCATCGTGATTAGATTCTCTCACCCTTAACTCCTAAAATGCAGAATGAGTACGACTTGATTACGAGCATCTAAGGATGTGTACGGCTAGTCAAGGAATCGGCTGCTCATTACGTTTAGGCTAATTTAAGTGCCTCAGTACGACCACTTCGAGCACGTGCGTTACATATGGTAATCCTAGTAACGATTAGCGTTTGGTAGCCACAGTTGCATAGTTCAGGGTGTGTACGGTAAGTGGGAACGGATGCTGATGCTAGTTAATTTAGACTTAGTCATTAGTTAGAGTTAGTTAGCTTCTCAACCCTTCACCTCAATAGCATAAGATAAAAACATTTTAAAAACTATAAAAATCATATACCTCGGACTTACTTAACCATACACCGTGACAACTACAAGTAAGTTTAGGAAGACAATGAATGATTAACCCCAAGTGTTCCATGGGGTGTGTAGGCATTTAGTCTACGGAGTTCGACCGTATCACGTGTGCTATGCTCGTTTCGTATGGTTGAGTGTAGGGGTACCTCGCCACTCATCACTTGTGATTTGTATGATTGGCCATAGGGGACACTCTACTACTCACCAAACTTTTATTTTACTAATCATCTAAAGTTCTTCAGAAATGTTTAAATTGATTAATGTTGTTTTAAATGATGAAAAGAATGATGAAAAAGTAAGAAAAGTAAGAGAGAGAATAGTAACAAGAGTAATGGGAGCTAATGAGAATTTACTATTTGATATATTAACTATAAAAACTTTCCAGACTTCATCAAATCGTCTAATTATTGTTCATCAAATGAATCATCCAAGAATTCATTCATCAGATTTTCATTATTCAAATAGATGAAATGACCTCATGCTTTTAGAAATGGATTGGGACTATTATGCATCTTTTAGAGTCAAGGTTGCATTGTTCATTTACTTTGTAAGATGGAATTGTAAGGGGTATTTGGAACCAAATTAATAAAGAGACTCTTGAACTTTTAAGTCCATTTCATCAATTTTTTAAAGATAATCATAAGGAAAACATCCTAAGGTTTTTACCTTGGTTTAAAAGCTTTCCATGTACTCTACTTTTCAACATACCCTAGTTAGGAGGAAGAGGGGTATTGGAATTGAAACTTTTTTTTTAAAACCATATCTACCCACAACCACATAGTTAAATTGGAACTTTATCACTTAGTATTGGCCCCTACAATTGAGCCTATAACTTGGAACTTCCAAAGCAAATCTTACCACTATGCTAACACCTCATTATTATAACTTAAAAATACACCGTAGTATAATTTTTTTAGCAAGTGCTTTTAATGAAAAATTTCAATAACATTGTGATTTTTTTCATCATGAGGCATGAAGGTTATATGCATCTATGAGCTCCATGATCAACAAAAAAATCATATTAAATCATATTTTATTACCTTGTCTTCTATTATATAAATTTAAGAAAAATTGAAATTTGAAATTTCAATTAAACATAATATATGTACACGGAAAAGCTCATGGAATATATCTATGAATTGACAAGTTGCTAGAGAGATGCTTTCACTAGTATTTTTCTTCCTGCCAGAATATCTCTATGAATTGACAAGTTGCTAGAGAGATGCTTTCACTAGTATTTTTCTTCCTGCGAGTTTGGCTTGCGAATTAGCAAGGGTGTGCTGATTGAAAAATATTGGAAAAAGATTCGGCTATAAAAAAAGCCTATTATGTTATGGGTATTTTGCAAATATATTTTAAAATAATTTGTATAATATACATTCAGAAAACATGTATAAAACATGTATAAACCAAGGTTAACTCTACACATGGTGCTAGAACCTGAAATAAATAAAACACGTTAAGTATGCCCAAGATTTACAGAAAATTATAACGGAGTGCTAACGAGTGCCTCACGTCACAAATGAATCAAATCATGGCGACTAGAAAGCAATTCAGCTTTTCAGTTAAACCCAATTGAAAACGCAGATGTACTGTGAACAACGATCTGAGGTCGGACTGAAGGGGTTTTGACAATGGAGGACCTCTGAAACTGAAAATCACACCAGTACGATCACCAAGTACAGGGAGAACGATATCGTTGTCATCATCGAAGCTCGCAGGAATCATTCATCAACAATGGCGTCGTCGTCGTCGTCGTCGTCGCTGTTGCTCAAGGTGAATTCGTGCTCAGCATCCATAGTTTCTGATCTGAGCGTAGGGGGCAGCCATCTGCTAAGAAACCTGCTCACATGGAAGGGCGTCAATTTCCTGACGCACGTCAAGCGCGGCCCTGCGCGGCTGCGCAACTACGATTTCGCCGAGAAAAACGGTTTCGTGAAGGGCATCGTGGCGGAGATCATGCACGATCCCGCGCGAGAGGCGCCGCTGTGCAGAGTGAAGTTCAGGTATCCGTTCGCGTCGCAGGAATTCTTCATGGCCGTCGAGGGAGTGCACGAAGGCCATCCCATTTACTGCGGAAAGAACGCGCCGCTCGCCCCGGGAAATGTTTTGCCGCTCTCGTCCATTCCGATCGGAACGCCCATCTCGAATGTTGAGCACCGCCCCGGCGATGGCGGCCGATTCTGCCGCGCTGCCGGCGCCCAGGCCGTTGTTCTTAGCCACAATTTCCAGGAGCAGACTACCAGGTTAGGGTTTGTTTGTTGCAAGGTTGTGGTACCTTCGCAAGAATGATTGGAATGTGTTTGATTTTATGCTTGCTGAAAAGTTGCTTTTGTCGTTTTTTTGCCATTGTGCGCTTTTGTTTGCTTTGATGCTTGTAGAAGGTGTCTAGCTTCTGGTAGAAAGAGCGGCACATGTTTGGTTTTATGCGCACCGTTAATTTTTTGGCATGAGTTTTAGTTTTAGTACTGTTTGTAAAAAGAGCCATGTGTTTGGTTTAATGCTCCATGTTGAAGTTCTACTTTTTGTAAAGTCGTTTGTTTTTAGTATGGCTGATAGAAAGATTGGCAAATGTTTGATGTAATACCTGTCTGTTTATCCTTTAATCAAGTATTAGTTCACTGGATTTGGTGACTGTTGCCCTTACTGATTGAAAAATATAAAATGAAATAGAATTCGTCTTACTTGGCAAAAGTAGGAGCAGATTTTGGACTTGGTTTACATTTTCACAAGAAAATAACTTAAATGCTTATTTGGCAATAATGTTCATCATTATTTGAAGCACTCTGTAAATTTAATGCAACCTTGAACTTCATAGGATCAAGCTTCGCTCCAAAACTGAGAAGACTGTATCAAGTAGCTGTAGAGCAGTGATCGGCAAGGTTGCTGGTGGTGAAGCAAAACCACCATTGGGTAAGGCAGGAAGGGCCTATTATAAATACAAGCTCAAAGGAAAACGCTGGCCCATTGTCCGTGGTGTTGCCAAGAATCCAATTGACCATCCTCATGGTGGTGGTAGCCATGGACATATTCGCACAGTAGGCCGAAATGCTTCACCAGGTCGAAAGGTTGGATACATAATGGCTAAGAGGACTGGGCGCTCACGCAAGTAGGCTGGCAATGCACAACATTCTCCAATCAAGGTGTGTATAACATCTTATATAGGCTTCAAGGTTATGTACTCTTTGGACTGTAAACCGAGAATTTCAGTGAATTAAATCATTTATGTATGGATCTCAATTCAAAGTCACTGTGGAATTTACTGTTAGTTTTGAAATGATTGGGAACCTTAACTATTTTGAATGGTTGAATGAAGCAGAAACTGTGTTGATTATTTTTTTTATTCATGATTTTTATCTCTGCGATGCTATTTTCCCGGGAAAATTAAAAGGATTGTGTAAATGATATTTGATAAACTTGTCCGAATAATTTTGGCTATTCGCCTACCTTATTTCTTTCAACTTAGGGATTGATCGTTAAAAAGGCGTTTCTAATCTATATATTAAAGGCTTGCTTTTAAAGTACATGCATTATATATTTTGTATAGCAGTTTATAAAAGCAAAATGTCCCATTCCCCGACATGTAGAAAACCAATGCAACGATGGAGTTTAACAAAGTCACATTTTCTGGCCCCTAAATTTGCCTTTTTAACAAATGGAGTGTAAGTTCATTGTGAATCATTTAATCACCAAGCTATTTTTCAAGAAAATGATTTTGTTTACTTGCTATGCTTTCTTTTACCGATCCTTTTTCATTTGGCAGCTTTGTCTTTGTGCAGAAAACTACTACTGGACGACAGTACTTTTGAACCAGTGCTTTTCCACTCTTATCCAAAACTGAGGCTTTCTCGGACCGGATGGGAGACGTCTCCCAGTTCCGTGCAACAAATGAACAAATTGACATTAATAACTTGCAATTTCCCCGTCGTAGATACCTTTTTTGGGAAGCGTTTTACTTGGTTGAGAACGCCTTGTGGATTTCCAATTGTCAAGAGTTCTCTATAAAACTGTTCAAAACACATTGTGGTTTCAAAAGTTAAAAATGCTTTATGGGTAGACTTCTGAACATTAAGTGCATTACATATGTGGGTTTCTGGTCGATTATTGTAACCTGTTCTCGTACTACCAGTGACTGTTTTAGGCATTTCATTTACTTTTCTAAAATATTCTGTTACAAGCTTTTGAATGTCAATTTGGCTGTTTTGACTCCCTTTTTAGGTGTTAATTTCACTTCAATTTTGCTTATATTAGTTTCTTAGTTTTTCTAAACATCTCTTTTCTAATATTTCCAGTTTTTATGCTTGTTTCAGGGTCGTGCAATTGAAGATGAGAAACTTCAGCAACTCATGGAATTTTAATGCATACGTTACTGTGACCGGTCATTTAGCTGGGTCTTCAGTAATCTTTATAATTCAATCATCCACGTGTTTTTGGAAAAGTGGTTAGACCCAAATTTGTGGACGCTTCTAGCGTTGTCTTCTTCTAAATGCGTAATTTTCCCCCAAGTTTATAACGGTCATTTCTGTATTTTTTTCCTTTCTTATTTCGTTTTAATCCATTCTGGCTATTTTTAATGGCTCGCTTTTTCAAGGAAGATGCGACCATGGTTCAATTTTCGTTTGCACTTACTCTCTAAGAAGGTCGATTCTATCTTCACGTCAATTAATTCTCCTGGGGGCTAAGTAGGAGATATTTGTTTTGACAGAGGCCAATATCCAACGGTATTCTGTGATGTACAAAATTTTAAAAATTGGTTATTAATATTAACATTTTTAAAATATTATATTTAAGTTTGGGGTTATCCACTTTTGCTGTTCAAAACTCTATTAATTCGTCATTACAAACCCCAAAAATAGAGTATTAATTTATGCATGGGCATTATTACGTCTAACCTATTTGTCAATGGCAAAGAAATGTGTGGTTAGGGAAGCTCACGGATAAGCATAGATACCTGAAATCCCGTGAGTTGCAGAAAGACCATTCTGTGAGGTCAGCCATTGAGTGCACATGTTAAGGGTATTGTGTAAATGTTCAATGCAAGTTAATTAATTGATTTGTTTTACATTGTGAAATACTTTGTGTACTTGGGTCGTTGTCATATACAATAGGTTATCTTCCATGGCAGCCAGACTTTAGAGGTAACAACCGCATTTGTTTTCTTACCAGATTGTTGGATAATGGTTTTCTACCGTGGTTCTATCGTTTAGCATATAATTTTCCCCGTTTACTCGAAATTGTGAGAGATGCACAAATTTTGGTATAAAAAATATTAAAGCAAATCATTTTTAATTTTCATTATCATTCTAGCCTTGTTTTAACAATGTAGATTCAACTTATTGTAATTTTATTTTAAGATATGGTTTATCCATTTTCTTTTAATGTCCTTTTAGTTTGCAGCCCCTAGCTTCTACCACTACAATTACAACAGAAAAAGCAATAACACAAGAAGCCTAATGTAAAGATATTCACATTAGCTTTTGTTGCTATTTGTTCTTTATTTGTGATTGATGCTTTTTTTTTTTTTTTCCAACGAAGAGTTCTCACCTCCTTACAAGAAACCCTTTAGTAAGAAGCAAAAACCAATGAAAGCACTTTTTCTTACATTAGAGGGGAGGGTTTTCATGATTGGTTATTAAAAAAAAAGAGACATGTTCAAAACAATTGAGCTTTTTCTTTGGACTCTCTCTTTGATTATGTGATGTGATGTATTCTGATTTTTAATATTGTTATTCATTTTTTGGGGTCCAAAATTCACCTTTTACTTTCATGATTTACATCGACAAAGATGAACAAAGCTCAACTTACACTTCCAAGCATTTGGAGATACATATCAACTCCAAAATCACTTAAATATCATCATCATCATCATCCTAGTCATGTCCCAACAAAATAAGGCTTCCTACATAAGTACGTAAGTTATTTTTGTCAATTGCATTTATGAAGAGCTAGATTTTTGTTTTTTTTTTTTTTTTTTTTTGCAATTTATGCATATACACTCCCAAGTAGATTCTCTCATAATCAATGTAAGTTATTTTTGTCAATCGCATCTATGAAGAGCTAGATTTTTGTTTTTTTTTTTTGCAATTTATGCATATACACTCCCAAGTAGATTCTCTCATAATCAAGCCAATTTTGGCTCACATGTGTACACTTAAAAATGATGTTAAACTAATTTCATGGTTAAATTCAAGCCAATTTTGGCTCACGCCTGTATACTTGCCAATGATGTTAAACCCATTTCATAGTTGAGTGTTAGGTTCATTATTGTAACCAGTTGTAGCAAGCATAAAATAGAATCAAAGTAATATCCACTCCCTATTCCCCAAAATCCATGACACTTTGGTGTCACAGCTCTAATATCATTAGCAATCTCTTGAACCTCAAGGCAGATTATTGTTGCTCTTTTACATTAGCAATCTCTTGAACCTCAAGGCAGATTGTTGCTCGTTTACAAGTAATAATTGGGTATTGCTAAATTTTATTTTATTTTTCTTTAAAAAATACGGTTTACTCGTATAAAATCATGCCCTATCTAGGTGTCTTCCCGTTTCCTGAATTACTATTAGAGCTAGCTGCTCTCCTTTGTTTTAGTATATTCCGAAAGACGATCTAAAATTTCTCGTATACATGCTGCACAAATTGCTACCTGCCATCCTTTGTTTTAGGATTCCAAAAACCTAACTAAAATTTCTGGTACAAAGGATGATGGTACATTTGCGAAAAAATTATAAAACTTGTGATTACAGCAGTGATGAGATTCTCTTGATTTGGAAACTCTGAAGTAATATGTTCGATTCCCTGGGCACTGCAAAAGCTTCAGTAGATTTATATATGCCTACTCAGAATATGGTCATGTCCAGGGTGATTGTGAGAAATAAAATTTCATGTAAAATTTACAAAAGAAATTCCATTTCCCTGTTTTGGCTTGCACAAGGAAACGTAACAGTGTAGATACGAGAGTAGGATATAAGAAATGTTAAAAACAAGAGTTCCTTTCAGATGTGAAAAGTATTTTGCCATTGCTTTTAAGAAATGCATATGTTGGACAAACTCCTTTTCATTTCCGACAAACCCTATCCTGCTCACTGTGCTCAAGATTTGAATTCATCATGCACTCGTGTAATTAATGTAATTTAAAGAATAAATTTTAAGCAACGATACAGTAATATCGAGATAGTAACCATGATCTCTTAGCGATGGACTTGTAAACAGTTTCGGATCTTCTGAGGAACTTCTAAATTTCGCTCTGGATTTAATTTTAAGCAACTGAACATGTCGCTATTAATTGAACTATTTTACATCACTTGGATAAAGAATAGAAGCAACCTAATCATACAAGCCTATGATTTTTATTCTATGATCCAGAAAGAATGAAAAGTATAGTTCAGAATAGTGAATTGTAGGTGGAACCGGTGGCAAAAATTGAAACTATTCCAATGAGTAAGGTAGGAAGCAGAGTCACGTTCAATAGTAGATTATTTCCAAGGTAGCCAGCTAATGTTATTGTTCCATCTGCAACAACCCGGGCAAGAGTTCCAGCTTCTGTTGACAACAAACCACCATTATAGGTTCCTCGTGAAAGCCGTGAAGACATGACCTTTGACAATAAGGACAGGTTTATTCCTGGGAATTTTACATAAGTAAAGCAGAGTTAGGTTTTTTAAAAAGGAAAATCATACTTAAAAGATACATAATGCCATGACGTTGAATAAGTCACTGTCATCTCGTTTTCCACCCTGCTTATAATACCTACCTTCAAGTACTTCCGCAGAAACAAATGTGATGAATGCTCCGCAAACATACTGGGCAACCGAATATGGAATTATGACATCGAAGCTTATCAATACACCTAAACAAGTGAATATTTCGGCAGCAAACAATATTTGCCTGAAAATTTAAACATGAAAATGTGTCAAATAATTTATCTAGTCAATGACATAGAATTTGGATTCAGACATGCCAAAAATGCATATTACTTTCATTTATGGGGTGTTAGAACCCAAACTAATTTGATTGTAAGTACTTCCCCAGATATCTAGCCAACATGATACATTAGAAGAATTATAAAATAATATAATAATGTTTCGAATGTGATCCGAAACTGACAACCTCTTGCCCAAGAAGACAACGGGCTAACCACTTGAGCCACATATCTAAGACATATTACATGGGAAAGAATAATAAAAGCATAGTCTATCCAACTAATGTGCTTCATCCCAAAACCAAGTTTAAGAAAATTTAAGAACGTTAGACTGAACCAACAGCAAAAACCAGGATACCTGCACGGAAGGGGTGAAGCTACCCAGTAAACCAAAAAGAATTTGAAAAAACGAAAAAAAAAAGATGATCCCGAATGTAAGAGAAGTACTGGGTTTGAAAATTGCAATGAAGCTTCTTGGCTAAGACTTCTGAGATGCTGGAAATGTGTTGCCCATATATGGCCTCTCAGCCTGTATTCTTTCATCACAATTTATTTATTATACAATTTATTCTGTATTCCGGTAAAACAGCAATAATTTTTACCCTTTAAAATGTATATCAGTATATGTAAACTTTCAAAAACTCTGAAATTCCAGCCCTGCTTTCGTCCTATAAGTTACACGTTTAATCCCAATGGCTTAGACTGAAAGATATGAACATTGTGAAAAGATAAGAGCTGAAATTTAATCCTGTCCAATACGGGTGGTTTCACATGGAGGTAATGAAAGAGTTCAGTTTCAGTTTCGTAGAGTCTCAGAAATCAGTTCTAGGTGTGGCAAGTGAAATGATGAGGAAAAATAGAAATCACAAGGGTTATCACATGCAGCCCGAAATGCAGCCCAAGATTCCAAGGATGTCAATGTTAGGAAGAAGGCCTAGCTACAGTGCCATACCTGAAGAGGAAGCATCAATGATGAAGACAGATTGCTTGAAAGCCATTTACGACCTATTTTAATTAAAATAGCTAGGGTTTTGATACTTGGCCTGCGCTGGCATACAACTAAGTAATTCTTTCGAAATCAACCAAAAATTTGATTTTACCTGTTTAATTCTTGTTATTTAATGTCATGGTCTAGGCTAACAAGAAGGAATTTTATATTTCTTAAAGACACCTTAGATAATCTGCACGGGTAGTTACATTAAAAAATGTTCATTACATTGGGAGAACCAAGGGATGGAAGAAATCATTGCAATTGTACTCACCTGTCTTCAAACATATTACTGATGTAATTGCCAACAACAACATTTACTGGCAAAACTGTCAGTCCAAGCAATGCAAGAAAGATTGCAACTGAACTTGTGTTCCACTTGAAGTAAAAATTTGTGATGACACTGGATTCAGAAAGTAAGATCTCCATTGCATACTTTAACATAAAATATATCAGCAATTGTACCTGCACAAGAAAGAATGTGCTCTGTCAAAAAATCATAATGATTAAGGTTATGCACTTAATACAAAATATGTTGAGCTACAATCATATGACATTTTTTTCAGATGTTCAGATTACCCCTAACTATGAATTCAACAGCCATAACGAGTACACCAATCCCATACTAGCGTGAAATGGAGACCGCAATTTCATTATCAAACAGCCACCTTAACGAGGAATCAAACATAACGATAGGGCAGTTGAATCTCGACTATGAGAACAATATCACCTAAGGCACAATCTGGCGTTGGTAGATAACAGCAGCACAGTTCCTTAGAAATTCAAACTTCAAATCAATTTTTGGTGACAATATTCTACAAGCAACATTTTTACCCATTTTACCGGGGCGTCACAATCTTCTTTTCACCAAAGCTTTTTTGGGCAATTCTAATTGCTGAATCTCTTGCATGACTATATGGTAAGTTACTATTAAAAAGAAGCATGAGCACCAAATCAAAACCTAATAATTAATGGAAATAATTAAATTTGCAATCAGATTTACGCATATAATAAGTAGCACTTACAGCATTGAGATAAAAGCAAAACCAACAACCACATGTTCAATGACCCAGGGATTCTGAAAATAAATAACTGTATATTGCAGAGTGCTGAGTTAAAAAATAAAAATTGAGATTTCCAAAATAATTAGGATATTCTTTTGCAACCTTCAATGTGCCTAAGGACATTGTATCTAAAGGATTTACTGGCAGCTAGCTAGATAAGTCCTCTTCTTCCTCTTCTTTTTGTTATTATTTTGAAAAAAGTAAAAATAAGATCTTTTGATGATAAAACTTTAGATCCCTAACAAAGATATCTTAGGATCTTAGGGATCAACTACCCTGATCATGGGTCTATCAGGGGTTTACATAACCATGCCATATATGCCCAATGAAAGAGGGAAACGAATTAACTCGATAGGTACCTTAACTGCAATCACAATTATGAAAGGAACACTTGATCACACTGAAAAATCAATGAGATTATGATATTACCTTCACTTGTGGTGTAAGCAACTTGTATGCTTCCAATATTGAATTAGCAGGTCTCTTTGAATCCCCCTCTGATGACTCTACACTGTCATCAATTTCAAGATCAACCTCCTCAGATAAAACCTTTTCTGAAGTTTGTGAGCTGGCAAGAAGAGGCTGTGTCACGTCATTTCTCTCTAAATTTCCTACTTCTGCAAAGAGGTAATCACATTCTAAGTAATTAGAATTTAATAAACGGAGATAACATGTCTGAATGACATGAGAAAATGAAATAAATTAATAAAGTAAAAACTTGGAGAATACCCATAACAAGAAACAATTGAAGTAAAAACATGAAAAAAGTCAAAGGTGCTCAAATGCTAGATTGAATGTTGAGTGACAATAAGCAAGAATTGATTAAATGACTGCAGAACTGCAACCAATAAGTCAATTACGAGAAATCTTTTATCTCAACATCCTGTAGGACAAAGTCCAAATGTTATTTTGCAATTGAAAATAAAGCATATGGAAAACTGTGCAATTTTTCATGACCTTTGTCATTGACTATAGTTATCACATAGCCTATATATTCTTCTTTGCCTTTAAATTTAGCCAATATCAAAGATTAAAAATGATATCTTTCCTTCTGGAATTGAAGTATCTGCATCAAGGCTGTTTTTGAGGCAACATTAATATGATTAGTGTCTAGCTGTAAAACATATGCACACACACATGGATGGATGGTGCTGTCGTAGAGGTTTAAGCCCTACACTTCTGGGTGCTAGCTTGCAAGTGAGTCATCAGCATTTGCTCTTCTCTGGCTTACGTTTGTTGTTTTACATGCCCAGTATTTCAGTATGAATCACATTTTGGAGATTGTTTGGAAATAAACCCAAAGACAAAATTCTTGGAAACACATTGCCAAATCAACGTCCTCATTATTTTATTATTATTTTTGTGTGTGTAAAATTGTGATTTTTGGGAATCCTATTACTTGTTTGGGAACAGAAACTAGATGATTATATGTATCCCCAGGACATATAGTCACCACAATACTTTCATTGAACTTGACTAGAACATAACAATATGTCAAATTGGCATACTTGTTGGAATTGAACTTGTGACTTACAAGCCACAAGCTGCATGCTTTAACTAACTAAGCAATGCCTCAAAATCCTTTGTTTAAGTTGAAATTATTAGGATGATAAAAATGCGTATATAACATCAACTGTGTCAACTCATGTTCTTGATAAAATTTTTCTTGCAATGGATAAAAAATCAAGCATCTCAAAGAAGCCTCTCTCACATTCCTTCAATGGTTGAAAGCAGATATCTTAAACAGTCAAGATATAAAAATTAAAGTGACTATAATAAGTTCAAGTAATATGTAATCCTAAAATTAGCAATGTCCATCAAGAAATAATGTAGCTCATCATATTTTCAGAAGGATACTTACTGAAACTGAATTTTTATTTACATCCACTGAGACCCTCTTGGAACAATTAGATAAAGCAACGTCAGAATTCTTTTTATGAAATTTTTTAATCCATAGCTCATCATTACCTACTAGAATTGAACGTGTAACCTGGAGATTACATGCCAAGGCTCTTACCACGAAACTAACACCTCATTATTGTGATGTCTTTTAAGTGTGATTTGAACTTGTAACATCTTGGTTGCTTAATTTCAACAGTCTATGCTGATTGTCTAGTGCTGATTGTCAACAGTCCAGGGCATGAAGTCTATATCAAAGCCATAATTTCTTATGATACCTCTATCAGGAAAACTATGCATTATTCTAAATTCATCAGCCTAGAGGGTGACTAGCAGCCCTTATCTGATATTAGAATCTCCTGCAATTCTTTCTTAAGAATCCAAAAATGATTATTTTAAAAGTATTTCAGTAAAAAATGCTAAGAAATCTAGCAATGTGGCCAAAGACACATGAAATTCTATAAGTAAAAAGAGAGATTGTGAACATTAAAATCTGGCATCTATAAGAGAATCGTAGCCGCAATCTTCACCAAAAATTGAAATTAGTAACAAAAATAATGAATAAAGATAGTTCCGACTACTTGCCTTCATTATTTGCTTCAACATCATGATGATCTGCTTCAGCGTCATGCTGAGACTCTTCTGTATCATGAGCAGGCTCTTTAAATGTAAACCACAGCCAAACAAGATAGATAAACCATGCTATTGTCATCACCCAGCCAGGCAACGTGCTCTCATTCAAAGTAATGCCATGAAACCTAACATTCATCTGTAGAACTCCTGCTAGAGCAGGTCCAGCAGCCATGCCTAGTGCACTAGCACTTACAAATGCTGCAGATGCTTGTAGGCGAGTTTTTAGTGGTACACAATCACTGATGTAACGCCTGTTCACGGCTCTGGCAGAACCTAAACTGCAAATCATACAATATTGAAAAAAATTTAATGAATATTAAATTTTCCAGAAAGCAGTGGTAAATAAACACAATATGTGGAGAAAAAAGAATATTTTTACAAAATAAGAAGCTAATAGTCAAATCGGATAAAGCTTTAACAGGTTGACTGAGTTGTTATTATGTTGTTATTTAGTCAACGAAACAAAATTTATGGGAATAAGTTTGATCCCTAGCATCTTCTGAATTTGTTCCACAGGGTGGATGTTAAGTGACCCTACATTCATTGGGTGGTTCAGATGAATGTACAGTTTTCCATATCTCGGAAGAGAAAGAAAACAAGATAAGCATACAAATTACCTTAACTATTTCCCAGGACCAAATTTTTTGGTTGGAAGTCTCTCTCTCTCTCTATCTCTCTCTCCCTTCATTGGGTCGTTCAGATGGATGTACATAGTTTCCCATATCTCAGAAGAGAAAGAAAGCCAGATAAGTATAAAAATTACCTTAACTATTTCCTAAGACCATATTGTTTGGCTGGAAAAGTCTCTTCACAATGTCTCTCTTAAGCTACAAACTTAACAAAGTAGGGCTCTCTCTCTCTCTCTGTGCAAGGAAAGAGCAACCAATTTTCCTCATAGAACTTGGCTAAAAATAATACTGCAGGTGAGAAACTGTGTTTCAGGAAACGGCTATGAAAGAACTTACCCGCAAAGAATACGGCCAATAAGCAGAATTGGTAAGGAATTCAGGTCATATGCTAGTGCATACATTGCATTTCCAAATAGCAGAACAACACTGCTAAAAATAAGTGGCTTGAAATAAGATCTGTTTGACCATGCGCTAAAATAAACTGAAGAGAACAGCTGTGCAACAGCCATCGATCCAATTATTACTCCGCAAAGAGTAGGTGCAGCACCAAGATCTGTGGAGTACTTGTCTGCTGTTGGAACAATGATATATGTATTCACCATGTAAAGGAATGTATTTGCCAAATTCAATAACAGAGAAATAAAACTGTATCTCTGGTCCTCAATGTACTCCTCAGATGGTCGTTCTTTTTCTTCTTCAATGAGAAGTGCATGCTGTCCAAGAAAGCGTAAAAAGGTTGTAGAATCCGTAAGACGTTCTATAGCATCCTTGATTTCATCCATGACAGGGTCCTAAAAATAGAGGAGAAAGTAATCAATAATTATGGTAAACATATATTTAATAGACACAAATCTTGTGCTAAACCAATATGTTCTAAACTATCTCACCTGAAGTGCAAGAACTGATATGGGTTGATCGTAAATTGACAAATAACTGCCAGCATGATCCTGAAGTGCTGTAAGATTCCGGGATAATGCACCAACTACTGCTCCTATTCCCTGCCAATTCAATCAAAGCAATAAAAGTTAGAATTTGGTCTTATGCTCTTTAAAAGCACAAACATGCATTCTTATAATGATGCATTGGGAATAACTTCATCATTGACACCAATCACATGAAGCCATGAATTTAATATATAAAAGTTAAACCAAAGTCAAACAAGATGTGACAAAAATTAAGGCTACAGTAGCCATACCACGTGTTTGAAGACCTGCTGGAGCAATGAATATGGATGATTTGAACGGGTTGTTACATAATAATCCGTAAATCTGTGACCAAGGCGTTTGTCAAATTTCTTTAATATCTTACGCAAACCAATAGCATTGATCTCCACAAAGCTCAAAAGTTTCAAAAGATCCCTTCCTACAGCCCGGTATTCTTCTCGTAAGGCATTCATTTCAGCAATGTCACTAAGCTGTGCTAGTGATTCTCTACGTTCTCCCAGCTGCTCTAATCGGTTAGCAAGCTGTCCTTGCTTTTGAATTGCAAAGAGGACAGTTTTTTCAATCTGAAACATAAATAAGTAAAACAGAATTACTTGGATTAACTGTCCTCAATAAATTGGTAAACCATGGGGTACATCTTAGTATCAACTATTCAATTTTGCAAACATATTTACCGAATATATCACAAACAAATTATATAAATATGGGAATGGTTTTCATTACTTTCAATTTTTAAGAATTATGCAATCCTCTATGATTGCATGCTTCTTTATCTATTTTGTTGAAAAGTGCATGTCAATTGCAGTTTCATATATCAGGAAAGATGAACAGCCATATCAGCAAAAAATTCACCCAAATAAAGGAAACCACAAATGACCACCTGCTGTTAGGGGCTGCTAACTAAAATTCGGCATTTATAAAGGATTTAGGGTTTTAAATTCACCTAGAAAAAGGCATCTAAAATTGAAATCCCCATTACAATCTATTATGGGTTATGAGTGAGTGTCTGCGCAATCTGAAAATGTCACAATAATCAAAGGACTACTCCATAGGAAACCAAAAAGAACTCTTCCCGTATTTCTTTAGTTAAAAAGTGAATGTTCGCATTATTTCAATGTTATACTTGGGTCCACAACATGAACACTCAAGTAGTAAAATTCATGCATATAAAGACTAGGCCATTTATTTTATTCATACCAAAAGCATACTCCTGCATAACTTACGCACAAACAATATGGTTGCACCCTTGCTCCTCTTGGAACTTAAGCTGACTAAGCATGAATGCTAAGACTGGGCAATGTTATTAAGAGATTATATGAATTTCAAATTTATTTATGTCAATGATGTTTGGGCACCTTAATGTTTAATAAACAAATGGAATATGAAGGTCGTTTTGGGTAAAATTTGTAGACTGTGAATTTGGATTTACAAAGAAAAATGCACCAATAGCTCTTATTCATAAGATAAGATTTAAAGTTTTACTGCCTATACACACATAAAAGAATTGTTTCACTAACAATCTGTCGCTTGAATTTTTTGATTGCTGAACACACACACTAAGTAGTTTATTATATCATCTAAGATTAGAAATACTTGAATTCAAACAGCATATTATAACCCACGGGTTAGATTAGATGTTGTCATAATTACCAGGAAATGAAAATCAAAACTTAGCTTCAATTTTTTCAAATAAACAAGGTGCTTCAACTATGGAAATCAGTATATGAAAACATGATGGTTAATTTTTCAGATAAACATGATATGCCAAACCTGCTTATCCAACATTTTGGAGAACTCTTTGAACACGCGCCGGCCATCTTGAGTTCCTTCTTTAATCTGTTCTGCATATTGCTTCACTTTCTTCTTCATTAATTTGTAATTGATGTAATACCTAAAATAGCATCAACAGCCATTAATAGAACTGCCATTTGAATTCCAAACAACAATAGCATAGCTCTTTCATCAAAATTGATATTTTGAGAATACTTAATTCATTAGATAGCGTAGAGGACATAAGAATTATGTTTCAATACACTAATACCTAAAAAGGATTATTAAAATTGTAAGTCCTAGAAAATTTAAAGCATATACTTTCTGTTGTCATGCCCCACTATATTTAAAAAAATTAACCAGCCTTGAAATGTTCAAGATGTGCCATGCTGGATTTGAAACAGATGTGATGAAAATGGACCAAGAATTAAAAGTAACCATGTTAGGTGTAAGAAATGACGTTACTCTTTCCATTCTGGATATTGAAGCTGTTTCAACTTCTTCCCAAAGGCAACCATTCTTTCCTCTAAACTGCACATAGAAATTAATAAATGCATGAGACATTATACTCTGAAGCTTGTTATGAATACATATTTTCAGTTGTTGCAGAAACTGTAAACAAGCATTCAAATAACACATATGTTAAATAAGGCATGCAAAACGGCTTTTCTTGTACATCCTCGATGCCTATTATAGAAACAAAATACGGTAAAGTTTCACATGGTTACTTGCAAACAACAAGCATGAGAAGCCTTCCATTAAAAGTACTTTAAATAATTGAAGTGTGCTGCACATAAATTCAGTAAACTTATACCCATCAACAAATGATCCTTGAGGATGAAGAAGATTATTATTTCTCAATCTCGACCACTACTGTCCTCCCATGCAATTATCCTAGATTTCGAAGTTGGAAGAATCATACTTTCTAGCTTAAGAGAGATACAGCTTCAAACAGCACATGAAAGGTAACTCTAATGATGAAACAACAGAGCATGATGAACGGCTTTCGGGGTTTTATTTCAGCTGTATAATAGCATTTTTCAAAGCTCGAGTCCGGCAGACCCTAAAAACCATATAAAAGAAAAACGTCTATGAAAAGAATGATTCTAAGCAAATTCTAAGGTCATTAATCCAATATCTTAAACAAAACCCTTGCAGACATTTTGTGTAAATTGACTGAATTCATCCTGACACAATTACAGACCCCGAAATTTTTCCATGGTAATTGTCGTTAACATAAAGTATGATGACGAATCCGTTTCTTTCCATACAGTTGCCAAAAAAATATCCACTTCTCCTATTGCCATGATTGATCGTTACAAATGGTTTGTGACCCATTCCTAACTATTGTATCAGAATGTTTTGTTTGCGGTTTTTTTTTTTTTAATTTCATGTCCTTCTAGAAACGCTTTGGTACAAATTAAAAAGCAGACCGATGATCATTCTCCAAATATTCTCTGTTCCAAATTCACTTACTCTTTTTCCAACTCTTTGACTCTCTCCATTATCAGCTACAAAATTGAAATCAAGCCGAAATGCTACAGAAATGGAACAAAGCATGGAATAGATACCTGCGAGCTCTAGGTTGATTATTACAGTCGACGGTCTAGCTTTAAATCAGCTTCTTTCCCTCAGTGGTGCTGCAACAACAAACTTTGATCTGTTCAAAACAGAATTGAAAAATACAAAGCATGAGCCCTGGCAATTGCAAAATCGGCAAGGCCCGGGCTACAAAGCCAGCTATGACAACTAAATAAAATGAATGACAATCACCATGGAGCCCAGAAAACAGAACGTGTGTTACAGATTAATGGAAGCAGGAAGAAATGTCGCTATGACGGTTTATATTGTTGCTTACAACGCAGCATGCTGCCTAACCAGAGCTGGAAAAGGTCTCCAGCAATCGAAGATAACGATATCACACTTCAAGAAAAAAATAAACAAATAACGGACACAGATCCGCATCCACGCTCGCTGAAGTCAAGTTTCAACACTTTGGCAAAAAAAATGTAACATACACGGGCTTGGCAGTGATCCTGAGCACCATAACGTTCCAAAGCGGAGTCACAAATGATGAAATTGAAGATCTCAACAGCAAAAGCGGCATGATACATGCAATGCCGTAGAACTAGCAACAGCCTGGCGGCAAACGCTTATACGTCGGGGATCGGATAGCGACTCCTAACGCTCCAAAGCAGTTCACGTATTTCTTTTAACATTTATTTACAAAATTCCTGCAAAATCACGAAAAATCTACGGCGACTGACATCGGAAAATCACACCACGGCGCGCACATCCATCCGTTTCCGAAACATCACGTGATCGTGTAAAACCGTAGACAAAAATGACTCGTTTTCCTTCATTCAACTGCTCGAAGTAATGAATAAAAGCTTAGTTCAAGCACCAACCGGACGGCGAGGCAAAGCGAACGGGCCGTGCAGATCCAGAGCGCATCCTAGACGTTGCTTTCAAAATCCTCGCTTCGACGCCAGACAATCTATAAAAGCAAGAATCACAATAACTTATTGTCCACCAGCGGAGCTTCTACTTACTTGAATTTTAAGGGATTTCAATAACGCGGCTGCGCCGTATTGATGTTTTCGTCGATCTCGCGAGAGCTGGATTTCCGGAGATTCGAGTCCGGAATTTCAGATTTTAAATATACGGCTTGCTGTGAAAATTTTCGTATTTTATCGGTATATAGGCTAAGGTTATACGAGTATAATGCAGAAACCATATACGGGTAACTAGCCGTCAAAATTCGTCCCAACCACGAAGCTCGTTTACAACACGTGCGGCAGGCGCCGTCCCTTGGCGGCCACGTGGCACTGGACCATCGTTGCCAAGGACAGGGCGGCTTTTGGGACTCTTTTGACCCGTCTGCAGACCATCATCATCATCATCCACCACAGCTGGGACCCACATGCCCTGCTGCCACATAAATATTCGATTTCTGGAAAATATAAAACAATTTTCCAAGACTTTTGTCTGTCATCGATTTCCTAGTTGCCGATAGATCCGATACGTGGCGCACCGTTATCTTCAGCGCCTACCATTCTCGTCACCCAAAAAATCATTTTTAATTGATCCAAGTGTAAAATACAATTACTTAAGCGTTATGTGTGAGTGGTATTTTGTTCCCTGAGATTGCTATGATGGGATCGGAGGATATTTTTCGGTGGCCGTTGTGACTTTATGGAAAGGTGTGCTTCATGCTTTTGGGCTATAACTAAAATGGGGTTTTATTATAAGTGCTAAAAGGTTTGTTAATGTGATGTACGACATTCTCTTAACCCAAGCTTGGGCTGCCCTTGGAACCAGTGTCTCTTGCCCATTGGTGTTTTGGAAACTGACAAGGATGTTGTTGGGTCGTTGGATGAAATGACTTTTCTTCCATAAGCTGACAAAAAGAAAGCCTGGTCTTTGTGTCTTTAAAGGTTAAGCCTATCTTCTCCTCTCCCTAGTGGCGTGTATGAGTGCATCCATATCAAATCTTTGACGCCTAAGAATAAACTTGATCTTGGACTGTGTCGAAAGTTTAGGCAAGACCATGTACCCTTTGTATTAATTATTTCAATTAAATGTTCAACTTGCATACTGTGCATCCATATCAAATCTTTGACACGTAAGAATAAACTTGATCTTGAACTGTGTCAAAAGTTTAGGCAAGACCGTGTACCCTTTTTATTAATTATTTAAACTAAATGTTCAACTTGCATTGAAGGGTATCCGATTGATGTGTAAGTCGCTAACGCCGCCTCCAACTTTAACAAATTATACAACACGTTAATGCCAAGGAAGATGCCTCAAAAACTTAATTCTGTTGTATGTATTACAATGCATGTTTCGAAATTGTTTGAAAAACTATAGCTTAAGGACGTCTTTGGTCGTGTTTTTTCAGGCCAGAAACTAGCTTACCAGTTAAGCTAGGTTCTTCTTTAATAATTATATTTTTATTAAAAAGAGCTTTAGTTATGTTGGCTTAACGATAAGATGTATTAATAAAAAAAACAAAGCTCTCGGTTGATTCCAACTTGTGTTTTATCCTATTTTCTCCGTCAATTTTCTTGTATTGCTCTTCTTCTGCATTAATTTCCTATTTTCTCGGCCAATTTTCTTTGATTGTTCTTCCTTTTGCCTTTTTCCCTCTTTTCTTCCCCAAGTTTTTTCCATCATTCTCCCTTCTGTTCCATCATTCAGTTTACCTTACCAATTCCTTCTTACGTTGTTCTTCCTCCTACCTTTTCTCATGTTTTCTCTACCAATTTTGTTTCATTCTTCTTCCTTCTTCATTTTATCTCCGTTGTACTTCCTTCTATGTTTTTCTCTATTTTCTCCTATCATTTAAAATTTAAGCTTCTGATTTTCTTCCCTTATTCTTTGTTTTCTCCACCAGTTTTCTTTCATCCGTAATTCATAATTCAGTCCGCCAATTCTCTTACCTTATTTTTCCCTCCTGCGGGTTTCTTTGATTTTTTTTTTTCACTCCAGTGGTTTTCTCCAATTTTACTCCATGGTTTCCTTGAATTCCGTCCATAGTTCGTTGTTCACTTAAGGTTTTCTTGTATTTCCTCTGTGTGCACCTGTTTTCTTCCATTGCCTTGTCTATTGCTATTTTATCGATTTTCTTTGGTACTCCTTGGTTTACTTTATATTCTTGGTTTTTTTTTTCTTTTCAATTATCTTGTGGGAAGGCTTTTATGCCGCACCTCCGAAGGATTACCTTTTTGAAAAAGTTTAGACCACTCCCATTTGATAATAAAATTACCTTCTTGATATTGAAAGCTATATAGGTTAATGGTTCTTTTACTAATTTGAAACTTTACATCTTTAACTTTTCATATTTAAAAACTTGGTTTTTTTTTTTATTTATCATTACTCAATCAAAGCATATGGTTGGTGGTTTACAAGTCTAATCTAACAAACATTATATTATGCTTACATTCTAGGAAGTTTTGTATGGGCTATATGTCCAAGGGATACATATAGTCATCTAGTACCTACATCCCCACCCATCTCCCCACCCACCACTCCGCCTCTCTTCACAAGCTTCCTAGACTATGCTAAGAATCATAAAAATACTTAATTTTATTTCAATGATGAAACAATGAAACTAGGATAGGGATGTTTTCAAGGCACCTCCCTAAAAATATTATAATTAATACATAGAATCAAACTATAGTATATGAAACCACAAAAACAATCAATATTTGTTTTTATAAAAAATTAATTTAATGTAATTTATTTATGTTTAATATATACATCTAGAATTAAACTACTTGTCTTGGTCTAAAAAAATCTGTACCCAAAGTATCTATAAGACAAATTCCAACATTAAATGATACTTTTAAATAGTGTTTTTAATGTGTAGCCTGTTGGTATTAAATACATGACTTGTAAAATGCATGTTGAATAATTTGCCAATAAACTACACTTATTTGAAGTTTAAGTGAATTGGCAAGGTCATGACTTTACAAGCTATAAATTGTGACTTTATGACTTATTTGTATTACTATATATAAGTTCCACCAAAGTTTTATGCTAATCATATGTCTCATGAGTGCATATAGTCTAGTTTGATTTCAACCATCTATTTAAGATATTTATTAATTAAATTTTTTTAAATTTTTTTCATGTGTGTCTAATAATATATAAGGTTTAAACTATATTTTCTTCATAAAATCTATTATGATTTGAGGAGCTAGCCTAGTCGTAAGACTCTTGATTTAGAAACTCAAAGTTATGCAGTGGATAGTTTATTAGTTATATGTCCAATGAATTATATGTTTAAAATTAAAAATTAACAAAAGATGCTTTATGGATATGAAATTGAAACTAATGTAGGTGTTTGCCTAGTGGTAAGACTCTTGATTTTAAAGCTCCAAGTCATGTGGTTTGATTCTAGTGGGTAATTGATGAGCGGCGAGGTACCCCTACGCTCAACCATACAAATACAAGCGTTTCATGCACAATCCGATCGAATTCCAAGAACTAACTGCTTATGCACCCTTGTNCTTACGCATTTCTTTTTTTTCTTTTCTTATGCATTTATTTTATTTTAAGCACTTTACATTTATGTTATTAGCACAACAATTCATTTTGATCAATTAAGCAAATCGTTAAATTACACAAGCACAACCACTTCGAGCATGCGTGTAATACTTGGTAACCTAGTAACGATTAGCGTTTGGTAATCCCAGTAGTGTTGCACTGGTTCAGGATGTGTATAGCAAGTGGGAATGGATGCTGATGTTAGCATTAGTTAGAACTTAGTTAATGAGTAGTTAAGTTAAATTAGTCACTTAGTTACCTCTCTGCTTCCCTGCTAGCACAAGACATAAAAACATAAAAGCTATAAAAATCATATGCCTCAAGCATACTTAACCATACAATCATGACATATAGGTAAGCTTGGGAAGACAATGATCAACCAACCCGTCCTTGTTCCACAAGGGTGCATAAGCAGTTAGTTCTTGGAATTCGATCGGATTGTGCATGAAACGCTTGTATTTGTATGGTTGAGCGTAGGGGTACCTCGCCGCTCATCAATTACCCACTAGAATCAAACCACATGACTTGGAGCTTTAAAATCAAGAGTCTTACCACTAGGCAAACACCTACATTAGTTTCAATTTCATATCCATAAAGCATCTTTTGTTAATTTTTAATTTTAAACATATAATTCATTGGACATATAACTAATAAACTATCCACTGCATAACTTTGAGTTTCTAAATCAAGAGTCTTACGACTAGGCTAGCTCCTCAAATCATAATAGATTTTATGAAGAAAATATAGTTTAAACCTTATATATTATTAGACACACATGAAAAAAATTTAAAAAAATTTAATTAATAAATATCTTAAATAGATGGTTGAAATCAAACTAGACTATATGCACTCATGAGACATATGATTAGCATAAAACTTTGGTGGAACTTATATATAGTAATNGAGAGAGAGAGAGAGAAGATGGAGCATGTTGCCGCCAATGCTGAAATTGTGCCTTTCATTGTTTATCCATAGCCATGCCATCAAACTTGCTCCTTTCGTAAATGCTTCAATTCCGGTCCATTGTGAGTGCTTCCTCCAAGCCCAGTCCATTGTTTGTATGATCACCATTTGCACACACAACACAATCACAAATGAGCAAGGATAGATAATCCACAATGCAGTTGATACCTTCCTTCAATATGAAGCGCATTAGCTGAGTTGTTGTTATGGCAGAAACTGGTTTAGAGATTTATCACTGGGAACTACCCAAGGTGTAAGGGTTAGGCAATTAGTAAAATGGAAAAAATTGAAAAATTTATGCCAGGGCCCCCACGACTAAGAGCAAACCTCCGGTAGCTATAAAATGAAAAAACATGAGGAACAAGAAAGATGAAAAACATCAATGGCAACGCCAATAAAATGGATGTCATGGATGGTGATAAGTGGTGAGGTACCCCTACACTCAACCATGCGAATACGAGCGTTCTCATGCACAATCCGGTCGAACTTCGCAGACGAACTAGTTGTGGCACCTAGACAGTTATCCTTAGGTCGCAGTTCGTTGTCTTCCCACCTAGACTAGTATTATATTTTTCACGTATGGTTTAGTCCAGAGTGAGGTGTATGATGAGTTCCTAATTCTAACGCTACTCCTAAAAGCAATGGAAAATAATATTAACTAATCTAAGCTAGGAGGGAAAGGGTAAGAGAGTCTAATCTAGCCTAAGTGCGATGAGCAGTCAATTCCTTGATCAACTGTACACATCTTGGACTTCATGCATGACTACCACTAGGATTACCAAGTGCAGATCCTAGGTACGCCACTGGGATACCAAGTAGTCACACTTAAATGCTCGTAATCAAGTCGTACTCATTCCGCGTTCTAGGAGTTTAAGGGTGAGAGAAAAAAGCAGTAAATAACAATTAAATAAACAAATAAATAACAAAGTGAATGCTGCAATGATGAAGTAATCTCGATCTTTATTACCGGTCATGTGCACTTCCAAGTACGTCACACTCGAATAAAGAATGCCGTACAATTACATTCACCACACTGCGGGTAGACACTGGAAAAATAATCTAACTCTGGAGGGATCAAATTGCCAGAGCTTCACTACTTCTACTCTATTCTTCTGAACAAGGGAGAGCCGCTTCTTATTTATAAACATTGCGGCGGACTACAATATCGTGGCCCATGTGATATCGCGTCCCATCATATCCCCACGACTGAATAAAAACTTGTCCTTGAGTTACAAAGAGAACAAGCTCCATTGATTACACAGTGTATAGGTATGGGATTATTAACTGGAAAAAGAAATGAAATAATGCCACAGTGTGGGAATACACAACACAGAAAAATACTACAACTACAAAAATGTGGAACTCATGTAGTTCCTGGTGGTGGTGGCTCCTCCATGGGTGCTTTCCCTTTGTCATGTGCTCTAGGCTTTGAAGCTTGATGGCGTTGAAGTATGGCCTATTGCTTCTCCTCCTCGGTCTAAGGATCTTGTGCCATCCATGCAAGTGTTCTGATGTTTGACAGAGTCAGCACTTCCCATGAATAGGGTAGTTGCAGGAACATCTAATTGGCCTTGACATACCACGCCGTGAACACCTGTCATTCCTCTTCATAGGCTCTAGCTTTGTTCTTGTATTCATGAAGAGCTATTAGCCATCAAGCCAAGTTGGTTGCAACATCTTTCTATCCTTGGTAGCTTGCCTTTACCACCTCAAGTTCAGAATTCGTGACATCTAGTTTCTCGACCAGCTTCTTGTGCTCTGCAAATTCTGCTTCATATTTGATATGGGTGGAAGCTACCTGCTGCTTGAGCTTTGACCTCGGGCGTCCTGCTGTTAACATGGCAAGGTTGACATATCTAAGGTTTGTCAACTCCATGTATTCTGTCAAGTCTTGAATCTGCAGGTCTCAATTTTTAACTTCCGCTTGGTGGGCGAAGGCGTAAGTGTCCAATATGGCCCTCCAATCAGTGTGTTGAGCACTGATATTGCTAATTTGAGCCTTGGCCATATGGATCTCCTTCTCCAAGATCTATTTATACATCCCCACCGAATCACGGAAATGCTCCTTCAGCTTCTCGTGTCGTTTAGCCTCATTCTGCCACGCGCTTATCTCTATTGCTGATTTTTGTCGAATAGTGCGTACCTCCTCCATTGAGAGGGTTTGATTCTCTTTGGCTAAAAGGCTTACATCTTGGTTGACCCGAATAAATTGTTCTTGTAGCTAATGAAAATGTTCATCAAGAATGTTCTTTTCTTTCTCTACGCAGTCAACCGAAGATTGTCTGCAACCAACTACTTATTTTCTTCCTCTAAGGCCTTGAGTGCCTTAAGATGCACATGGGTTTGCACCTGTGATGCGGAGGCATCCCAAACAGCTGTCTCCTTTTCTCCTACCACCTTCTTATTCTCTGCTATTAATTTTGTTAGCTACTCTATTGTAAAATTTTCTAGCTGGTCTGCGGGAACAAATTGTAAAAGATCCCATTATGCTGCTTGTAAGGCCATGAGCTGCTCTTGTAATTTTTGCACTTCAGCTTCAACATGCTCGACCCTTACTTCAGATATGACCAGCTTCCCCTTTGTGGAAATGAGGTCTGATTGAATTACTGTGACATCTTGAGGGATGTCAAATAGAGACATCATTACTTGTCTTGTTTGAAGCAATTTGTCAAGTACATCCTCATGTTCCACAGAAGTCATTGAGGTCCCAGCAAGAGTTTGAGCATCCCGTGCTCCTGAGAGATCTACCGGTGGCAGAACAGGTACATTAAAGGATTCCTTGATGTGGTAAGTGACTACTTCAGCAGCTCTCGTGACATTCTGGTGTTGCATGACCACCATAGTGGCCCCTTCACTAGTCTCTAACTGCACTTGAAAAGATGTCGTGTTTCCTGAGATCTGTTGTGACCATCTACTTTCCCCTCCTCCTATTTGAATTGATAATTCGTCTCTTGTGCGATCTAATGAAATAGTAGGCTGGTTGACATCATCAATGACATGGAAGAGGTTTGTGTCATCACGACTTTCCCAACTGACCATCTTAGCGATGGCCCTTAGATGGCTCATTGATGGTCTGTAATCTTGTGGCAGCGGATCCTGGCCTGTGCTGGGCCCTGCTTCTTGTTGTTGGCTAGGACCTATGGCTAGATGTTGACTGGTTCCAATCCCCTATTCTTCTTCTTGTTCCCTTTTTTCTGGTCTCAACTCTTCGCCAGTGCTCTTCCTTGGAGCTAGCGCCTTTAGTAGTTCAGCATAAGAAGCATTTTGGACTTTTCGGAGGATGTCATTAGTGTACCCTCGAATACCAGCTCGTTGGCATAGTTTTTTGATAAGACAGGGGAAGGGCAGTGCCATCTTCCCTGACTTCCGTTCTTCAAATTGCCTTAGGTTCTCCATCAAATATAGATGGGTTAGGTTAGCGTTAACCTTTCCCATCAACACTGCACATCCTCTAGCCGCATATGTGGATATTCTTTTTAAGCCTTTTGTGGGGAAGAGGTGATAGGTTCCAATTTTGAAATAAACTCTCTCTTCCATTGTCAATTCTCCAAATGCTTTGTCCTTGCCATAAGCCTTCCCTACCCAATCCTTTCGCACATCAAGGTCTGAACGGGTGGATAACCGAGCAACATGGGGGCCCGTATTCGGAAGGTTTAACACTTTCAAAATTGCCTGCGCAGAGAAGTCAATTGTCACACCACAAATGTTAACCATGGTGCCTTGCTCCCTATTGTGCCAGAACTGATACATTTCACCTAAGTACCAGGCACCACTTTCAGAGAGGACAGGTCATAAGGGAGATCCCTTGAGGTGATCCCTAATAGCCTCAGGAGCGAACTCTGCAAAAGATTTGAAGTTTAGCTCCACAATTACCGCAACGAATGTGGACTTCTCATGGATAGCCTGAACACACTCTGGGGGCAACGTGAGTTGTTGTCCCAGTTCAGGCGCAGCAGCAGCCCCTCCTTCTGCCTGCTTGGATGGTCTGGTAGGAGGTTCTTCTTGATGGATGCTAAATGATTGCACCTCTTGTTCTGTATGTTGTCCAACAGGGCCTTGTCTTCCACCTCTCCGAGATTGTACAAGACCCTCCGGTTGTGCACATTTCGGGGTCATTCTGCAATCACACGGATTAAGCGTTAGTAAGGTTGTTTTGAAAGTCAAGTTATATCTTACTGCTTACCTTAATTAAAGATCTTATGTTATAATGTGTGATCATGCCTGAAAATTGTAATAATGGTTCTTGTGACTTAGGTGGTTTTCATTTTAATCTCTCGGTGTACCTAAGGTCATATGATTTTTGGCACAATTATTTTAAGTGTTAGTGTTAATTACCCTAATTGATGTCCTTTGGGCGATGATAAATTTCAAAAAAGTTAGGCACTTTTTGACAAGTGTCTCTCCCCCATGACAAAACTGAACACTCCAGGTTCAAGCAGGTTCAAACGGAATTAAAATCGAAGCACCAGTGAGCGAGATATGAGTGAAAAAGCAAGGGTCACACAATCGCAAGTCGTAGAGAAAAATTTCAAAAACTCCCCTCGCGTAAATGGCAAAATGATGCTAAGTGTTGTGGTGGGGGTACCTATTTATAGGAAAATAGGACGCGATATCGCGTACGATGCATCGCGTACGTGATATCACGTGGGACGCGATATCGTGTACGCGATATCTCAGCCCTACTAATGTGAGACACACGAAAAATACCGAATTTTTAATGATTTTTCTTGAAATTAATGTTGGAAATTGAGGACATTGTCAAGTATTAAGATACCCTAGGGTAATTTCATTGATTCAAGAGGCACTCTTAATGATAATGATGTGAACTTTAGCAATAAAAATTTGGCAGTTACGAAAAAAGGAAATGTAATGATACATTGGAACATTAAAATTTAGAGGAATAATGGTAGGGAAAGAAAATCAATTGAAAAATTAAGCTGAGGATAAGAAATTGTGTGTTTGAGCTAGAGAATCAGTGAAGATTATGAAAAATTACACAAGTGGGTCCTCACCAAAGCAAGTTTCAACCTATAATGCCCTTGTGTAACCATACTTAAAGTGTCCATGGGCATTAGAAGGGTTAAATGTAATCCACACAAACTCCACAACACACACACATGTAAATATCACCGGAATGAGATGAAGATTCTATGCTACATGGGACATGAGCTACAATTACACAAACAGTGAGATGAGATGAACTATAGAAAGGGATCGTAGAGATTGGGACATGAGGTAACTGACCCAGGGCACAATGAATCCTACGTGTAAAGCATGATTAAGGTGTCATTAACCCATCGTTCCAAGATCAGGACCAAGTCCATTCTTCTAATCAGTGACATCGCATTGTTTCATCCCATGATGAAAAACTATGAGAGTACCATAACAACAAGGCGTACAATCACTTGGTGTTTTATGCAAGGGAGGAGTGACTTTTGTTTTATGGCACTTGACTTTTCTTTTTCTTGTTCTATTTTTTTAAACTAAATCTAGAGAAATCGCCAACCTTTAGGCATGGGTGCATGTCTTTCCAGTGGGACCCCCTAGAACAGCGTTTGATTTTTGAGTGCCCTTTTGATTACTCTTACTCCCATTTTTCGTTAGATCTACAAGGATCTTAGTACAACCATGTTGCATGATAACTCCCACAGATGTCACCAAAGAGAATCCGCAAGTCCCCTTGATGTCACACCCTAATCATTCCCTCTTGGTCCATCCTTCTTCATTCTAGGTACAATGAACACAAAATTAATTTTAAGTTTTAAAAATTTCAAGAATATCACTGTACCCATGAACAGAACCTCTTATTTGTAGAGTGGATGAGTGGGTGTAATGGGCTCACTGTTCCAAATAATTGACCACTCATGACTTAATAACATAAAACACACCTCAACCAATGATCCACATGAGTGTTTTATTCGTAGATGAGATTACTTACAAAAACATAAAAAGAAAAAAACACAAAAAGATAAAAAGATAAAAAAAAAGTTGAAAAATGAAAAACTGGAAAACAAAAACTTGTAAAATAAAAGAAAATAAAAATATTTATTAATCCAGCTTATCATTGAAATGGGGGATATCCCCCACAACTAAACGGTTGAGTATGGCAAGGATTAATAAATGAAAAATAAGGATCCTTGCATGTTGGAAGTATTGAAACTGGTCTATACTTATCCCCTTGGGGTTCACACACTTGATTATAATAAGCATAGTGGGGCACTTTATATGATGTAGTTCCCAGATAATGAGTTGACCCACTAAGATGTTTGTGACTATTAGATGGTATGCAAGGATTGGGTTGATGCCTTCAATGGTTGTGTTCATTGGGCCATATAGTTGTTGGAGTGTAAGTTGGTGGCCCTGATAAAGGTACATGAGGCATTGGGTTCAAAGGTAAGGATGCACCACAGTGTGGGACTTGTGCTGAGTTGGAAGATGCAATGGCCTCTGAATTGGGTTGTCCCTTCTTACGGCCGTGTTTAAAGAAGGGGTGCTTTTGATGTTGAGAAGGCTTTTCACTGCAGTTGATAGTAGTAGCACAAGTGTTGCTCGTGGGTTGTTGCGGTGGCACAAACACCTTAGGAACAGTTGGTGGCACTGTGGAAGGAGGGAAAGGATGAGAATGTGAAAAGTTAGGAGGAATATAAGATGCACAAGGTGGCGGTTGTGTTGGAGGTATGGGCTGATAGTATTGTGGAGAAGGGTATTGTGGTGAGATAGAGTATGTTGGCCCTAATCGAGAAATAGGATGTTGGATGTGATAAGCATTTAGATTTAGAAAATATGATGGGTGCCTTCAGTCCAAGGGTGGTCTCCCCCATGACTGGGATGGTTGCCACTGTGGTCTAACACAGTATCTCTATACAAACTTTAGATGTAACGTGTTTCCCCAATGCTCATGTAGATGTAACAATATTGGGCATTGGCCCTTGGGGTGATCGTACAGGCATATGTTGCATTCATATGTAGGATTGGCAGTTGAGCGCTTATTCCCTTTATTCTTTTTTTCTGAATGTCTAATGTTTTGTCCTGCTTCTTGGGTTGTCAAAACTCTATCTCCAATATTGTTGATATATTCTCCACACTTTTGATACATCCATTCCAACATCTTATTGATCTTTGCCTCAGCTTCTTCTAACGATTGTTGTATTGGCAAAGATGATGTTTCCACCTTGAGATTTTTTGATTTCTCCTTGTTATGATCATGGACTTTTGTTAAGTTAAAATGTTGGTCCCATTGATATTTTTCAACACTCTCCCATCTAGTTAATTCTCCTTCTTCTTTTGCTACCCGCTGAATAAGTTCTTGGATTTGATGGGTTTGTAGTTCGTATAGTTGACCTTGGGCATACGTTCCTAAGGTCTCTCTTGTTTCATTACATAGCCCATCAATGATATGGTACATTAGCCTTTCCTAGGAAAACCCATGGCCTGGACAGTTGTTTAACAATGAATAATATCTTTCTAAGGCCATGTCCAAGGGTTCATGTTTTGCTTGTTTCCGTCCTTGGATTCATTTCCTCGAGGCTAACACTCTTGTGTAGGTTTGATATTTTTCGTTAAATACTTCTACCATTGTTGACCAGTGTCGTATCAAGTTTGGTTTTAACGATCTATACCATACTTTTGCTTGGTCAACTAGTGTCATAGGAAAGAGCTTAAGTTTTTGCCAACCGTTATCAATGTTATTCCATGTGCAGGCATCGTAGAAGGCTTGTAAATGTTGATGCGGATCTAAGTCATAGCCTCCTGAAAATTTTGGAAAGTTATTTAAATCGAGCCTGGGTAGATGGCTCTCTTTATAATGCCTACATGAGATTCGAACAACCTCTTGTATTTGCGTTAGGCTTGTAGTGGCCAGTGGGGGTTCATCATGATCAGGTAAGTTAGGCTTTCGTGTGTTGCGATGATGTTGTTTTTGTTCATGTTTATAGGAAACTCCCACTTCAGGTTGTATACTCCAATCTTCATCGTCATATAGTTCGTTGGTTCTCCAATGAACTTTCTCACTAAGTGTGGCATTATTATTATCTTGTAGAAGAGGTGTTGTTACGAAGCTATGTGTGAATTTATGTGACTTTTTATAATTACTTCTTTCTAATAGATTTATCGTTAAGTCCTTATACAGTGACCTTGTATGATATAACTAATCTAGATAACTAGCACCGTCCTCGGCAATGGTGCCTATGATGAGTGGCGAGGTACCCCTACACTCAACCATGCAAATACGAGCGTTCTCACGCACGATTCAGTCGAACTCCGCAGACAGACTAGTTGTGGCACCTAGACAGTTATCCTTAGGTCATAGTTCGCTGTCTTCCCACCAGGACTAGTATTATATTTGTCACATATGGTTTAGTCTAGAGTGAGGTGTATGATGTGTTCCTAATTCTAACGCTACTCCTGAAAGCAGTGGAAAATAATATTAACTAAGCTAAGCTAGGAGGGAAAGGGTAAGAGAGTCTAATCTAGCCTAAGTGCGATGAGCAGCCTATTCCTTGATCAACCATACACATCTTGGACTTCGTGCACAACTACCACTGGGATTACCAAGCACAGATCCTAGGTACGCCACTGGGATACCAAGTAGTCACACTTAAATGCTCGTAATCAAGTCGTACTCATTCCGCGTTCTAGGAGTTTAAGGGTGACAGAAACAAGCAATAAATAATAATTAAATAAACAAATAAATAACAAATTGAATGCTGCAATGATGAAGTAATCTTGATCTTTATTGCCAGTCATGTGTGCGTCCAAGTACATCACACTCGAACAAAGAATGTCGTACAATTACATTCACCACACTACAGGCAGACACTAGAAAAATAATCTAACTCTAGAGGGATCAAACTACCAGAGCTTCGCTACTTCTACTCTATTCTTCTAAACAAGGGAGAGCCACTTCTTATTTATAGACATTATGGTGGACTACGATATCGCATACGCGATATCGCAGGGGATGCGATATCGCGTCCCATCAGATGGGGATGAAACAAGAGATGATTGATTGTAGGAAATGTTTAAGGGAAAGAAGTTAACAATTGCACCAAAAAGAAATGCCAGTGGGTCCTCCCCAAAGCAGGCTCATGCCCTTTATGCCCTGACAAACCCACAAACCAAAGAGTCCGTAGGATCTAGGAATGTCATTTGGAAGCAAGAGTTAAAAACTTACCCACAAGAATTCACCAAAGAAAAACAATGCATCAACCTTGAACAGACTAATGATAAAATCAGCAATAAGGTGGAAAATGGGGAGAAATATGGAGAGGAGAGAATGAATGGAATCCCAAGAACAAGGCTGTGTAAAGCCCCTTGTGTATTTCATGATTAAGATAACTGAGTAGAACTCATCCCAAATCCAGACTCAAACCAACCACATTCAGTGACCTCGTATCAATACACTTGGCTAATCCATTCTCTTGAGGCAACAAGAATGCTTCCACAAAGAGTGACCACCATCCCAAGGAGAGTGAGATGGAGAAGTAGGAAGCGAGAAAGGGCCTTAGTTAGAGGGAACTTTCAAGCATGGGTAACATGTCTTTTTAGTGTCATAACCAATGCTTGTAGCCCATATTGCTTTATTATGTCTAAGGGGTGTGCTCTGAATTCTCCCCTTTCTCTCTCTCTCTCTCTCTCTCTCTTGATGTTTATGCGTGAGAACCACACCATGCAAAGACTTATTTTTATTCACTCGGCTTCCTGATATTTGAACAATGTCAGAATGGTGGAAAACCCAAGAAAAAGCATCCAAGCACCCGAGAGAATGGCTAGCACCAATGCATCAAATCCCCTTGAATTCACAGCCTTTTCATCCTTTGAGTCTTTTCTTGGTTTGAAAAATACCTAGCAACCAATTTATTAATAAGTTTACTTAGAAAAAGGGGATTGTACAGTTCCAAGCCAAAGGAGACCATAAAGTTGTATGGATGAGTGGAAAACATGGACTCATTACCTATTTTACCAAAAGAACCATACCTTAATATCAGCATCATAATTCAAAGGTAAAAGCCAAACATTAGTAATCAATATGATATAATTCAATCCACCATCATAAGCACTTACTAGATGACGAATAAAAGTAAATGAAGCAGACAAAGAAACAGTAAAAACATGAATGATGGTGTAAAAATAAATAAGAAAAGTTGAAAGAATGTGTAAAATAAAAAATGTGTAAAACAAAAATGTGTAAAATAAAAATTCAAAAATAACTAAGGGCCTAGAACAGTTAGCATAGGTGGCCATCTCCCCCATGACTAAGTTGGAAGGAGGAGATCCGAAATAGTGAGCAAGGTTGTCCATCAAGAGAGATAGCATGTGTACTGGCTATCCTAAGCTCTTGGAAAGGTTTGGTTTGTTGCATGTTGACCAAACGTTTCTTATCCAAGCTCTCAGGTTTGTATATTGTCATGGCCCCTGAAGGAAAAGTTGCATAAATAATATAAGGTCCTTCCCACGGTGTTTGAAATTTAGTACATTTTGGCACATGTGTGGGATTCCAATAGAGAACCTTATCTCCTGGTTGATATTTAACTTTCCTAATTCTTAGGTCATGATGTTGTTTATTGAAGGCCTTGTGCAATTTTTTAGATGGTAGGGTAGCTAATTGGTTTTCATCTAGCAAGTTAAGGGTTACTAACCATTGTTTCTATGCTAGATCAAGGTCAAGGTTGAGGTTAGATGTCGTGGATAGTGTACGGATCTCAGTTTGAATGGGGAGCATTGGTAATTTACCGTACACTAACTCATAGGGAGCGTAGCCTGTAGGGAGTTTCCATGTGAAGCAGTATGCCCAAAGAGCATCGTTCAGTTTAGTGCTTCAGTCTTGCCTAAACTTGCTAATGGTTCTTGTCAATATCTTCGTAATCTCCTTGTTAGTGACTTCTGCTTGACTGTTTGCTTGGGGGTGGTATGGTGTAGTCAATTTATGCTCAACCCCTAAGTGTTGCATTAATTTCTGAAAAATTGCACTTGTGAAGTATGTACCATTGTCTGAAATAAGTGCATGTGGCACACCAAACCTATTTATGATTTGTTGTTGAACAAATCGTGCAGCTGTAGATGATGTACAATCTTTAACAGTAGCTACTTTGGCCCATTTTGTTAGGAAATCAATGACAACAATAATATAAGCTTTTCCATTGGACATTGGTGTAATCAGCCCCATAAAATCAATTCCCCAAATGTCGAAGGGTTCTAAGGATTGAATCCATTGTTGCAGATCCTCCATTATAGTAGTCATTCCCCCATCACATTGACAACACTCACAAGATTGGGTGAAATGATGGGTGTCCCAAAATAATGTAGGCTAATAATATCCTGTAAGAAGGATCTTGATGGTCATTTATCTCCTAGCATAATGACCCCCACAAGGACCCTCATGAGCATCTTGGAGAACTCACAGTTGATCTATATCAGGGACATACCATCGAACCAAGCCATTGGGACACACTTTGTAAAGTTGCCCATTGATCTCCATAAAGTATTTGGCTCGGTGAAGAAACTGTTGTTTCTTCTTAAGGTTTAACTCTTGTGGTATTTGTTGGGAGAGGAGATAGGTAAGAATGCTACTGTACTAGTTTGTCTCCATGGGTGATTGATTATTCACTACACCAGCAAAGAGGAATTCATCATGAATATGATCAAAAATTGGATACTCATCCTCTTTGTTGTCCCATCACAACTGAGATAAATGATCAACAACTACATTCTCAGTGCCTTTGCGATTAATCATTGTTAAATCAAACTCTTGTAAGATTACAAGCCATCGTATGATGCGAGGGCTTACCATTGGATTATTCATGAGGAACTGGATTGCACTATGATTTGTATGTATATATACTTTATATCCCAATACATAGTGTCTAAACTTTTCTAGTGCAAACACTATAGTTATTAATTCTTTCTTTGTGGTAGTGCAGTTAAGTTGTGCACCAGTGATGCTTCTACTTGCACAGTGGATGTAATAAGGACGTTTATGGTCATCTAACTGTGTGAGTATGGCTCCTAAGGCATAGTTGGACATGTTAGTCATGATATGGAATGGTTTGGACCAATTAGGAGCTTGTAGAATGGGTGTTTCCACAAGCTTCTGTTTCAAAGTTTGGAAAGCTAATTCGCATTCCTTGGTCCACTTGAAAGGTACGTCCTTTTTCATTAATTCCACCAATGGTTTGAAAACCTTTGAAAAGTTCTCAATAAATCTCCTATAGTAGCCAGTATGTCCAAGGAATGACCGAATATCTTTGATATTTTTCAGTTGATGGGTAATTCCTTGGATAATTTTGATTTTCTCGGGGTCTACCTCTATCCCTGTGTGTGAGATTTTGTGCCCTAGTACTATGCCTTCTTGGACCATCAAATGGCTTTTCTACCAATTGAGCCTCAAATTGGTTTCTACACATATTTTTAACACTTGCTTCAACCGGTCCAAGGCTTGATCAAAGTTTTCTCTATAAGTGAAGAAGTTTTCCATAAAGACCTCCAGACCATTCCCTATCTGATATTGGAATATGCTTAGAACTAGTCGTTGAAATGTTGCAGGGGCATTGCACAAGCCAAACGACATCTGTTTGTATGTGAACATTTCCCAAGGACTGGTGAATGTAGTCTTGGCTTGGTCTTCTGGGGCTATTTGTATTTGGTTACATCTGCTATATCCATCCAGAAAAATGTAATAGTGATGCCTTGCGATGGTGCTTAAGACTTGGTTGAAAAATGGCAATGGAAAGTGATCTTTGATTGTTGCCATATTTAGTAGCCTGAAATCTATGAACACCCTCCATTTGCCTCCCTTTTTAGGCACAATAACTAAGGGGCTAACCCATTCGCTATTAGCAATGGGGTATATGAACCCAACCTTGAGAAGCTGTTCGATTTCTTCCTTAACTACTTGCTTTAGCTTAGGGTTCAATCGCCTCTACAGTTGTCTTCGAGGCTTCATGGAGGGGTTAGTGTAAATTCTATGTTAGCATATCCTAGGATCTATTCTAGTTAATTTGAGATATGACCAAGCAAAGGCTTCCAACCATTTATTTATTACCTTCAGCAGTTCTTCTTTCTATTGAGGAGTAAGCTTAGCATTGATAATTACTAGTTTTCCATTTTTAAGGAACGTGTATTCCATATCAATGGGCAATGGTTTCAGCTCGAGGGGCTCGTGCTTAAATTTCTCAAGGATTTCTAACTTCCCTCAATTAATATTTTCAAAGTTAAGACTTGGAAGTTGATGGTGGACTTGCTCTAATGCGTCTATGCTATCAATGTAAGCACAAGTCAAACCCTCAGTTGGTTCCATGCATATGAGTGAACTACTTTCTTGATCAGCTATCAACCACTGGGTGTCTTCCTATTGTGTGGCTGTTGCATACATGCATCTTTGTATGTTAATCACTTGTGCATACTAATTGCATGCAGGCTATGCTAAACTTTGCACAAACCATGATCTCTATACGCAATTACACCATGTGTCACTATATGCAATGCACGGAACTTTCTTCTTCTTGATCTTTCCGAATGTATTTTTCTTTGATAATTTTAGGGAAAGATTGTGGATTCCTAGGCATGCATTGATGGTGCTTAGCCATGCTCTTCCCATTATGATTGGGAAGTTCCCCTTACCGTTGTTTACTTGAATCACTAGGAAGTCAACTGGGTACGACTATCCACAAACAGTAATAACAATGTCTTCCACCAGTCCCAATGGGACAATGATTGACTAGTCAGCCAACTCTAGATGGATGTTGCTCTTTTTCAATGGAGGCAGGTTCCAGGCCTTGTACATTTCTTGAGAAATCAAGTTGAAACTAGAACTTGAATCCAAAAGAGCCTTGTACAGCACATTTCTAGTGATTTGTAAGTATATCATAGGACTCCCAAGATCAAAGAATTTCCTAGGAAGGTGACCAACTTTGATCCAATCAGTGACAGCATGTGTTAGCATGACTATATGCGTTAAGTGCGGTGATTGGGTTGAAGGGGGCTCTAAAGTTTTGATTAATACTAAGGCATCTAAGGAATTAGTCGCTTGTGATTACAAGGGCTTGGTTGGACTATTGGTTCTACAGAAAGGTCTTTTCTTCATGTGGTTGTTAGAACCAACAGTAGGTTAAGAGTTAATAGCCCTCGTGGCATTACGTTGCTGTAGCTGGGTAGGGATTTCACCTTGCATCGCAGGAGTAGGTGGTAGTAGAGCTATTGGTGGAAGAGATGTGGTTGGATGAGAAGGATGATATGCTTGTGGAATATCGCCTCTAAAAGAGGGAGTTCCATAATACTCGTGGGCTTAGTAGTGAGGTTGAGGAGTGACATGACCAATAGAATCACGTGGGGAGATTGGATGCTGCACGTAATATCCATACAGGTCAGGTTACCGATAAGGATACTGTTGCCTTGGTGGTGGTATTCCCCATGATTGTGGATGCTGCCACTATTGATATTGCTCAATCGGTTGTGGTGGAGTTCCATTGGGATAATATGTTAAGGGTTGGTGGAACTACCTTGGGTTACCTTGAGGATAAGGTAACCTTTGGAGTGTTTACCTTTTGTTTAATTATGGGTTAAGTGCATACACCCCAAACTCTTGCAGATGTGAGATTACAGGGAAACATCCCTTAGGATGGTCATATTGATATATCTCACATCCACTATCATTGTCTATTTCCGAATCCACAACCTCTTTAATGATGGAAACTTTGCCCTTACCCTTGCTACGTGCATGTTCAACCTCTTTCTTTTTTCTTTTCTCACTACCTTGCTCTCTAGACTCCTCTATTATTTTAAGAATAGTTTGAAATCTATTGTCTAGGGAATCCCACATTTGGTCTACCTTTGCCAAAACGTCTGATGTCATCTTTTGGATAGGCAAAGTTTTCCTATTCACCATCTCTTCGAGTGGTGACTCTTCTTCATCCTCACAAAATCTTACTCCCCTCTTTTGGAGGGAAGGACCTCGATTATACTCTTCCATAGTTCACCTTCTTCCTTAGCAACTTACTTCAATAGTCTTTGAATTTGATGGGACCTAAGCTCGGATAGTATCCCTTGGGCATAAGTCCCAAGGGTTCTTCTCGTTTCATGCCTAAGCCCATCCATGAGATGGCGTAGTTGATCCCTTTGTGAATAACCATGGCCAGGACAACAATGTAACAGTGCATAGTATTGGCCCATGGCAGCATTCATTTCCTCCTTGTTTCTAGCCTTGGATTTTCTTTCACAAGTTAGACACTCAGGAGCACGTTTGGTACTTACCATTAAATAGTTCTAACATAGTACTCCACCTATGAATGGATTTCGGTTCTAAAGATTGGTACCAGCTTTCCGCTTCTTTAACTAATGTCCATGGGAACAACTTAAGTTTTTTCCATTCATTCTCTATGTTCTATAAGGCACACACATCATGGAATGCTTGTAAATGATTCTGAGGATCAGTGTTGTATCCCCCTTCAAATCGTGGGATGTTGTTCATATCTAATCTCTTGATGCTACTATCTTTCTAGTGCCTTGTTGGAATTCTAACAACCTTAATTATGTCTAACATACTTCGAGTAGCGAGTAGGGGTTTGATGAGTGGCGAGGTACCCCTACACTCAACCATACGAATACGAGCGTGCACGCGCAATCCGGTCGAACTCCGCAGACTAAATGCCTTAACACCACAAGAAACACTTGGGGTTAATCGTTCGTTGTCTTCCCGGGCTTGCTTGTAAGTGTCACGGTGTATGGTTAAGCAAGTCTGAGGTATGTGATTTTTTTGGTATTTTTCGGTTTATCTTCTATGCTATCAGAGGAATAGGGTTGAGAAACTAACTAACTGTAACTAATGATCTAAGTCTAAATTAACTAGCGTCAGCATCCGTTCCCACTTATCGGACACACCCTGAACTATGCAACTGTGGCTTACCAAACGCTAATCGTTACTGGGATCACCACACGTAATGCAAGTGCTCGAAGTGGTCGTACTGAGGCACCTATTTAGCTTAAGTGTGATAAGCAGCCGATTCCTTAGCTAGCTGTACACACCCGTGGGTGCTCGTAACTAAGTCGTACTTATCACACGTTCTAGCCTAGCAATGAGTAGCCGATTCCTTGA
>MNCI01004661.1:1337440-1404126 GCA_015680685.1 Gnetum montanum
ACTGGTGGATGGATGGATGAAGTGGTCTCATTGCCTGCCATATCAAAAGAAACATACCTTAGTATCAACATTGTGACTTAAAGGTAAAAACCAAACATTAGCAATCAATATGAAAACAGTTCATACCATCATTTTGAACACTTATTGGGTGACAAACTTACAGGGTGGATCACATACACACACACACAAAAAATGGAAAAAGTATAACGATGATGTAAAACAAAAACTAGAAAAGTTAAAGAAATTTGTAAAAAAAGAAGAAGAAAAGTTAAAGAAATTTGTAAAACAAAATTGTGTAAAACAAAAAATGTTGTAAAACAAAAATGTATAAAAAAAAATTGAAAAAGAATTGAGGGCCCCATATGATCAGCATAGGTGGCCATCTCCCCCATGACTGAGTTGTAAGGGAGAGATCCGAAATAATGAGTGCCTGTTTGAATTTCTAAGAAGTGCCCAACTTCTCCCAATTGATGATTTTAGATTAAGGAGTGGAAGTTAGCAACACTCATGTTCCAATGTATATATGCTTTCGTTATGGGCATGGGTTTCCTTAGTTTGTTCCATGCATATTTGGTTGCTTCTTCGAGTAGCTGTCAACCACGGGGTGTCTACTATTGGTTGTGTGGTTGCTACATACAGGCATCTTTATTTCAAAGTTTTTTGGGCACACCTATTGCATGGAGGCATTTCCTCCATGTCATCACCCGATGAATCATTGTATGTGATGCATGGAACTTTCCTCTTCTCGATCTTTCCACAAATGTTTATCTTAGAGATTTCCAAGGAAAGATCGCAGATCTTAAGGCATGCGTCTACTGTACTTAGCCATGCCCTTCCCATTATAATTGGGGAGTCCCCTTCGTTTTTGTTCACTTCAATCACTAGGAAATTAGCTGGGTAAGACCAACCACACACAGTGGTGATGATGTTTTTCACCAATCCCAAGGGAATGGTGATGGACTGGTCTGCCAACTCTAGTTGAATGTTGCTCTTCTTAAGTTGGGGCAGGTTCCAAGCGTGATACATCTCTCATGAAATTAAATTGACTCCGGAACCTGAGTCAAAAAGAGCCCTATGTGGTTCATTTCCAGCGATCTGCAAATAGATTAAGGGACTCCCAAGGTCAGTTAGTTTCTTGGGAAGGTGGCCTACCTTGATCCAGTCAGTTACGGTATGCGTTAACATAACCGTATGCGTTACGCTCTATTGGACTGAAGGGTGCTCCGAAGTGTTAGATGGTGGAGGAGTGTACATGGCCCCAACCGCTTGTTGTTGGGAGAGTTTGTCTAGGCTTTTGGTTCTGAAGTAGGGTCTTCTCTTCTTACAGTTGTCAAAATTAGCAGTAGGTTGAATATTTATAGCTCTCGCAGCGTGACGTTATTGCGGTTGAGGAGGAAGTTCCCCTTGCATTGTTGGAGCAAGAGGTGTTATGGGAACTACTTATGGTGGAAGAGGTGCAGATGGATTAGGAGGATGGTGTGGGTATGGAGTGTCTCCTGGAGGAGAAGGAGTCCTTCTGAAGTACTCCCAAACTTGGTAGTGACGGTTGGGGGTTGAGTGACTTATAGAGTCACTTGGAGAAATCGGCTGTTGCACATAATAACCATACGGATCAGGCTGCCGATAGGCTATTGATGTTTCAACGATGGCATCCCCCATGAATGTGGGTATTGCCACTACTGATGCTGTCCGATGGGCTGTGGTGGAGTTTCACTTGGATAATACGTTAAGGGTTGGTGGAACTGCCTTGGGTTACCTTGTGGATAAGGTAACCTTCGGGGTGTTTACCGTTGGTTGAGTCTTGGATTAAGTGCATACACCCCAGACTCCTGTAGATGTGAGATGATGGGGCAACATCCCTTAGGATGGTCATANTCAATTTTAGAGTTTAAGGAACTCCATACGTCATCTACCTTAGTCGCTATTTCTATTGTTAATTTTTGGATCGGCAAGGTTTTCCGGTTCACCAACTCTTCAATTGGTGACTCATCCTCTTCATCACAAAAATTCACTCCCTTCTTTCGAAGGGAGGGATCACGATTGTACTCTTCCACACTTTCCCTTTTGCGTAGCTCACCCTCTTCTTTTGCTACTTGTTCCAACAAGCTATGTACTTCATGGACTCTAAGTTGTGAGAGTCTCCCTTGGGCATAAGTTCCAAGGGTTCTTCTAGTTGCATGCCTCAGCCCATCCACGATGTGGCAAAGTTGATCCCAATGAGCGTACCCATGGCCCGGGCAATGATGTAACAATGTGTAGTAGCAGGCCATGGCAGCATCCAAGGGTTCATATGTACCTTGCTTCCAGCCTTGGATCTGCTTACGCAAATTGGACACTCTGGAGTACGTTTGATACTTATCGTTGAATAGTTCTAACATCATACTCCACCTCCTGATGGTTTCCGATTCTAAGGACTGGTACCAGCTCTCTGCTTCCTTGGTGAGTGTCCTTGGGAACAACTTAATTTTTTGCCATTCATTTTTTATATTCTGCAAGGCATAGGCATCGTGGAATGCCTATAAATGATTTTGTGGATCAGCATTGTATCCCCCTTCAAACCGTGGGATATTTTTCATGTCTAATCTTTTGATCCGACTATCTTTTAAATGCCTTGTGGGAATCCTAACTGCCTCCGTTATGTCAAGCATACTTTGGGTTGCGAGTAGGGGCTTGTCATGATCATCTATTTCATGATGCATGTGATGTCTGCGTTGTTTCCTACTCTCCCTACGTCCTTACCCTTGTCCTCTCTCTTGACTTTCCCGTCGAGGTCTTTCGTCCTTCCTACTTTTATCCTCACCTTTATGTTCATGGTGGCTGCGCCTAGATGTGGAAGGAGAGGGTGAGTGATGTGAAGAAGGGGAGGAAGAAGGGGAACCATTGCCATGACGATGTTTCTTGCCTTCTCTTCGGTTGCTACGGCCTCGATCGTGGTGACGATCTAAGTGCTCGTCCTTAGCATAAGTGGTTGTTCCCTCCGTGAACAGTTGGTGTTCACGGGCATCAGAACCAGGGTTATGTATCGTTGATCGTAGGTTTTGATACCCAACCTCCTCACCATCGTTAGGAGGGGGAACATCATTTGTTAAAGAACCCGTGATAAGGGGTTCCTCATCTCCTATTTCACTAAGGACGGGCGGGACCTTGCCCTTCAACAGTGCATGTTGAATCTCCTGCCTTAAGTCTCTCATACGTTGGGCATCTGTGGGATAATAATCCCTCATATCAAAATATTTTGCAATGTATTCAACAAATAGTTCAATCATGCCTATCTATGCCAAGGCACGGAAAGCATGTGAGAGATTGATCGGTTTGGGGGTAACACAATGTTACCTTGCAAATCTCTCCATCGCAGCTGTTCGTCTTGATGGAGGATAAAAGTAAAATTATGAATATACTCATTGGGATGAGTATATGTCATCTTATATTGTTTAGGACTTGGCTGATTTTGGTTATGTGTTTTATGTTACCGACTGTCTCGTGTATGATTGTTAGGTGGTGAGTTGCTCTTATGAGAAGAAGGCATTTTTATCGATGTGCTAATTCACCGTTATATAAATTTTTATCTTGATTAACCTAAAGGTTCGTTAAGGCTAACAACGATGTGGGTGATATCCCTTATGTTCTATTCGATGCACAAACACTTAGTCCTCGGCAACGGTGCCAATGATGAGTGGCCAGGTACCCCTACACTCAACCATACAAAACGAGCGTAGCATGTGCGATCCGGTCGAACTCCACAAACTAAATGCCTATACGCCCCATGGAACACTTGGGGTTAATCATTCGTTGTCTTCCCAAAATTACTTGTAGTTGTCACGGTGTATGGTTAAGTAAGTTCGAGGTATATGATTTTTATGGTCTTTTATGGTTTTTCTCCTATGTTATCAAGGTAAAGGGTTGAGAGAGCTAACTCTAACTAAGGACTAAGTCTAAATTAACTAGCGTCAGCATCTATTCCCACTTACCGTACACACCCTGAACTATGCAACTGTGGCTACCAAACGCTAATCGTTACTAGGATCACCACACGTAACACACGTGCTCAAAGTGGTTGTACTAAGGCACTTAACTAGCCTAAACGTGATGAGCAGCCGATTCCTTGACTAGCCGTACACATTCGTAGATGCTTGTAATCAAGTTGTACTCATCCCACATTCTAGGAGTTGAGGGTGAGAGAGACTAATCACGATGAGCAGCCGATTCCTTGATTAGCCGTACACATTCGTCAATGCTTGTAATCAAGTCGTACTCATGCTGCACTAATGCAGGTAATAAATAACATGTAAGAAATAACAAGTAATAAAATCCTATTCCATGCACTGCAAGGTTTATCCACAAAGCTCGTCTTTATTGTCATACACAACTTGCGTTTAGGTACAAAGCTGCTCGAATAAAGATCCGTTCACTTGGGGACTCCTACTGTGGGCACATGGAAAATATTCTATCTCTGGAGTGATCAAACTGCCAGAGTTTCCCTACTTTAAGCCTAGGATGGGAAATAAGGGGAGTGCCGCCTCTTATTTATAGATTTGGCGGTGGACCGCGATATCGCGATGGCCACGATATCGCGGTGTATGCGATATCGCGTCTCATCAGTGAGACATTAGGCACTTAGTTAAAGCATGTGATTTGAGGTTTGCAAGGCATAGGTTCAATTCCAAAGGGTATGTTGAGACATGTGTCACCTAGTTGCATGATAAAAATAGATGTTCAAAGCTATGGTATTAGGTAGATAACTAGTCATAATAAGTTGTTACCAAGATGAAGATAAAAAGTTCAATTCCACCAATGAAAACATAGCTAAACTAGTTAGCATAATTACATTGTATGCAAGAAGTTATCGATTTGAGTTGTGCTTAAGGCATCTATAAAAGTAATGCATTAGTTGTATGGACTTGATAGTTCATATAATCTAAGTATCAATTTCAATAACCATCCATATATTTAATTCCAAACTAAGACATAAAGGCATGGCACAAAAGATACTAGCTATGATTACAACAAAAAAATTGTTTAATTAATTTTTTATCATACTCAAACCTATTTTTATATTATTAATAAATATAGAATTTATTTTAAATCCAATACAATTGTAATTATATTGTAAAAATATTGTAAGCTAAGCATTACCCACTAAAATAAAACTCAATCTTGGAGTTTCCAAATCAAGAGTATTTCCACTATCCTTAAACCTTGTTAATTTACAATGATCCATGAGATATGTAGACAAACAGTCAAATCTTAAACGTAATTGATGATAAAATAATGTAAAAAACTTTGATAATTAATTATTTTATCATAAATCACATCCACCCTATTATGTAATAATGTTGTGCCACCACCTTGAATTTACTTTGTCTAAAGAATATTAAAAAAAAAAAGAATGGGAGAAACTAATACACGGACTCAGTTATCAACGATTAAGTAATGAATTTAACTCTTTGACCTAACAATCATGTTAAAACCAATTAATGACTATGATAGGTCTCTAAATTCAAGAAATTTATACTAGCCTTGCTTTAAGCACACGCTATACTTAAGGTCTAGCCACTCATGAATGACAAAATGAATAAAGCACCGGTCGTGTCATCTGCAAGGCAGCCCCACCTTTGACAAAGAATACTTTGATAAATTAATTTTTTCACTCTGCCTTTAAAAAAATTCAAAAGCAATGCTTAAAGTCCAGAAAATCATGAATGACATAAGGAATAAATAAACTATATGGTTTGGAAGTTGAAAGCAGCCACACATTAAATTTTTTAGTTTAATCCAAACTTTCACTACGTGCATTATTGGGTCAAAAATAAAAACCACAAAATCTCTTAAGAATCAAAGCCTTACCGCTAGTGTCACTTTCCTAATATGGATGTTTCTAAATCGAGAAGGAATTTCACCTCATGATTCATTGAACAAATTATCTTAAAACACAAAGCATTATTGCTAATGTCACCTTTTTTGGATGCCTATTGCATCATCCTGTGCGTCTACTATTCATGAAAATTAGAACCACATTCTACAAACGTGGTAGTACTTGATTGATTGCATTCACTCTCCCTTACTTGTGTATTGACGGTTCCTAAGATGCAGTGGCATTATCGACCACGTAATCATGGTTAAACCATAGTCTACGTTTGTTGGTCAAGTATCATTTCCGGGAAAAGCGGCCATCAATAATTACTTGTACGACTCTCCATATGCAGTGGTCAATGTCACTAGGTACTAATTCTTCATGTCATAATTAAACACTGACCACACATAGAAAGCAACTTTCAGTGATGGTCGGCAATTAGTACCTTTGTCTTCATGTGTGGCTTTTATTAGACACGACATTAGCGAGTTGTACATAAAAGAGATTCCGAATCGTTGCCCCAGTTGTAGCTTATCTTTTATATTTGTTGTACTCGTTATTCCTGGGGCTTCAAACAGATTCCAAATCCTTGGCCCAGTTCTAGCTTATCTTTTATATTTGTTGTACTCGTTATTCCTGGGGCCTACCTAAAGCACTTCTGACAGCGAAAATTGGTACCTAATGTCGCATCACCGTGATCCGCATTTGCAGAGATTCTTAGCAGGAAAGGAAACCAATACGTTTTCGATTTTCTGTCAATCTGTGTTTTTTCCAGAGACACATTGAGGCATTGAACTGGGATTTCAGAAATTTGTGAACTCTGCGTATACGTTTACATGGCGAAATTTTATACTTTTTGTATTATGCGTATGACACGTGAGAGTTTCCTTATACGGTCATTTAACCGTCAAATTGCATGCCCAATGATAATATGGTCCAAACTCTATCGTCTGACAAAGGCTCGCTCTGAAAACATGGCAAGCGACAAGAATTTAAACAATTAATGCCTGCAGTGGTTTCAGACAAGTATGTCTTCTTCTTCCACACCTGGCTTAAAATGCCAGGCTATGTCTTCTTCTTCCACACCTGGCTTAAAATGCCAGGCTATGTCTTCTTCTTCCACACCTGGGTTAAAATGCCAGGCTATGAGAGGACATCAAATGGTCTATCATTGCAACATGATAGAACACACCGACTTAGGGATCCATGAGTTCTAGGGCGTCCCCTGACTCGTTTGATCCAAAGATCTATGGGTCTTAAGTTCAACACTCTTTGAATCTTAAGCTCCATCACCTATAGAGCATTTTGAATGGCTCCAGGCACCTTCCTCCCCTGTTTGAGGCCAACTTCCATAGGAATTCGCTCTCGAATCCTATAAGGCACCACATGTTGTGCCTCTTCTGATTTTTTTTTTCACATGGGAGGTTTCTCCATCCATCATCGGAGCAGCCAAGGTGGGAGGTCGATTGCTTGCTCCCTACAAAAGTCCAGGATCAAGTTTTCCTGGGACCTCAAGCGCTTCAATGGTTCCCAGCTATCGTCTGAGTCAAGACGATGTTTCTAGTGGATGAGGAACTCCACTTTCAAATCTGCCCCATGGCCAGTGGTCCAGAAGTTCCGGATGCATTCTGCTCTCTTTCCTTGTATAGATTGTATACAAGGTCGCTCTCTCATTGAGAGGCTTCTCTCTGGATATGGGAATCCATCCGGCAACGGCTTCAACATGCTAACATGAAAGACTGGATGGACTCGGTCCATATTGATTGGTAGCTGAAGCTTATATGTCACAGGGTTAATTTTATCGATGATCCAGAAGGGACCATCATACTGCCTCATCAGCTTGGAGGTAGTTCCCTGTTTCAGTTTGAACTGACATGGGTCCAACTTCAGAAGGACCCAATCTCCCACCTTAAATTCATGAGGCTGATGTTTTCGATTAGCATATTTTTTCATTCGTTGCACTGCCCTTTCCAGATGATACTTTGCTGTATCAACATTTTCAGACCACCTCTTCAAGAATTCATCCATTGTGGGATGCTGACCCTGCAATGAGGGGGAGACCATATGAGGGGTAATGGGCTGCCTTCCCATTACTAGTTCTACAGGAGAAAACCCAGTAGCTGAGGACTTCTAGATGTTATAGCTTAGCTAGGTAATCCCTAACAGAAATGGCCAGTTCTTTTGGTCACTACGAACATAGTGACGAAGGTACTCTTCAAGTACCCGATTCATCCGTTCTGTTTGCCCATCGATCTGCAGATGAAAGCTTGTTGACAATTTGAGGGTGGTACCCATCATGCCAAATAGTGCTCGCCAGAAAGAACTTGTGAAGCACGGATCCCGGTCTGAAATGATGCTCATGGGTAACCCAAAATATTGAACCACCCTATCAAAATAGTATGCTTCCGTGTCCTCAACTGAACACTGTGATAGACAGGGAATGAATATGGAAAATTTAGAGAATTTGTCCACGACAACAATGATGCTGCTTAAGCCCTGAATATTTGGCAATCTCGTGATGAAGTCCATAGACACTATAGCCCATGGAAATGGAGGGATTTCCAAGGGCAACAGAAGACCACCCGGACGCTTCGTAGACCCCTTATCCTACTGGCACATTAGACACTTCTGGATATAAGCAATCACATCTCGATACATTTTTGGCTAGAAGAAGGTTCTCTCAATGAGAGCCAAGGTCTTTTGCTGTCCAGGGTGCCCTGCCCACTGTGTGTCATGGCATTCTCGGATGATCTCCTTGCGTAGGCCATCTCAATTCGGAATGCATATCCGATTATCCCGAAATCAAAGTAGTCTATCCCTCATTTTGAACTGTGGTGCTCACCCAGTTTCTATCAGCTTCATTAAATCAATGATATGGGGTCCCTTTTTAAACCATCTTGAATTCTAGCCAACAACACTTCATCACATTGAACGTGTGAAGTTTGTGGCCCAATGATGGAAAAGAGCTGAGAGGCAGGTTGAGGACGATGACTCAATGCATCTACCACCACGTTCTCCTTTTCAGGACGGTAAGTCAATTGCAAATCAAATTCGGACAACATGGCCAACCATTGAGCCTGTTTGGGCCTCAGCTTCGTTTGATTCATCAAGTAGCTAGTGGCCAAATTATCCGTCTTTACGAGGACACGACTTCCCAGCAAGTAGTGTCTCCATGCTCTCAAGAAATGGACAATAGTGAACGTTTCCTTTTCATGGATTGGCCACCTCTGCTCTACTTGATTCAGCTTTTGGCTCTCATAAGCGATAGGATAACCTTCCTATAGCAAGATGTCCCCAATTGCATTCTCACAGGCATCCGTATGAATCTCAAAGTGTTTTGAGAAATCGGGCAATGCCAACATTGGATGGGAGGTTAAAGCCTCTTTGATCCTCTCGAAGGATTTTTGACAATTTGCATCCCACTCCTATGCAACTTCTTTCTTTTGCAGATTGATCAGAGTAGTAGCAATTCCTGAGAAATTTTTGATGAATTTCTGATAGAAACTAGCTAACCCCATGAACTGTTTGGCCTCATGCACATTAGTGGGAGCAAGCCATTGGCACACAACCTCTACCTTCTTTGGATTTGGCTTTACCTACCCATACCTCATGAGATGCCCAAAAAATTTTAGCTCTGAGCAGCAGAATTCACATTTTTCTTTCTTAACGTACAACCAATTTTCTCGTAGCTTCTCAAGGACCATCTGCAGGTGGAGGGCATGTTCCTCCATTATTTGGCTATGTATTAAGATGTCATCAAGATAAACAACCACAAATTTGTCTAGGAAGGGTCGAAATATCTCGTTCATCAAGGTACAAAATGTAGCCAGTGCATTGCAAAGCCCGAAAGGCATTACGGTCCATTCATATGACCCATACTGCGTTACACATGTAGTTTTTGCTTCGTCCCCTTCTGCAATGTGAACCTGGTAGTACCCTTGTCTGAGGTCTAGCCGGGTAAAATATCGAGCCCCTACCAATTGATCAAACAAGTCAGAAATGAGCGGTATTGGGTACTTATTCTTGATCATGTATTTATTTGGCAATTTATAATCACAACAGAGCTGTAGCGTTCCGTCCTCCTTGGTAACAAATAGCATCGGTGCCCCATAAGGGGATTTTGAGGGACGAATGTATCCCTTGGACATTAAACCTTCAAGTTGCTTTTTCAGTTCCCCTAATTCTAGTCCTGTTAACCGGTATGACCTTTGGATAGGAGGATTAGTGCTAGGTTGCAATTCGATTTTGTGATCCATTGCTCTCCGAGATGGAAAACTACCAGGTAGTTTAAGTGGCATCACATCTTTAAATTTATTGGGCACCTATGCTATGCATGGGTCAACAATAGCTTGGGATCCACAAGCCTCAGAAGGATCACCCATTTGCATAGTTAGCAAAAATTTCTTGGTAGGGTCCTTGGCCAAGCATTTTATCACCATTGGTGACACAATCTGGGGGCTAGCGCCCTCATCCTTTCCCATCTGTGCTCCATGAGTTTGAATAATGCATGGGGAGCTTTCATGTGAAATAAAAATCAGGTCCAAATGTGGGGCTGTGAAAACTTTGGCCTTGCATAAAAATTCTTGCCCCAAAATGACCTGAAAGGAGTCCATATTTAGAATTGAAAAATATAGCACTCCTTGCCATGAGCCCACTTGAACGGGGACACCACGACACACCCCAATGCACCGAAGGGGCCTGAACTTGGCCAGCTTGCAAGATGCTTGGATGGGTTCCATCTTTAGCTGCAAGTCTTTCACCATAGCTAGAACCATGTAATTGTGACTAGCCCCATTATCAATGAGGGCACTTAGCTGACTTGAGCTCACAGTGATTGGGGCCAATTGAACCTGATGTAGAGTATCAAGATTAGGAATTTGGGAGTTTCCAGCTCCTGACCTCTATGTAACCATGTCTGATAACTCCATCATCACCGCTAGCCTTCGTTGTTCCCCCGATGTGCTTCCATCAGTAATATGAAGGCATGGGTCAAGGCGATAATCGAGTGCCATCAATTGTTTCCCAGGAGCTGGCCTCTGCCTATTCTCAGTCCTTCTTGAACTTAGTGATTTCCACGACACAAGAAGCACTGAATTGGCCCCTTAAAGGCGCCTCCTGTAAACTGCTTCTTCTTGGCCCTAGGTTGCCACTTGCTCCCTATATTCTTACATTTTTTTTGAGAGCCTTGGTTCCCTAGAGGACCACCCATCGGGCGACTGCCTTACTTAGCTGATCTGAAGGTATTTCCACCTTTTATGGATCCTGTATCTATTCTCTGAGAGTGGGAGGATGTGCCATGCTTATCCTTTCCAGGCTTTCCCTTATCTGGCTTCGTTGCCTTAAAGTCCAGAAAAGTGCCAATAGCCGCAATAGCCTCTGTGAGGGAGTCAATGCCTCTTCGACGCAATTCCATCTATGCCCATGATTGTAGCCCATTTACGAATTTGAAGAAACGATCCCGATCTCCCATATTAGGAATTAGCAACATGAGTTCTTGGAAGCTATTGATATAATCCTCAAGCTTCCCTAAATGTTTTCAGATCTCTAGCTTGGTTATAGTGACCTATTCAGAGTTCCCAAGATGGAACTGTTTGATCAATGTAGCCTTGAAGCTGTCCCATGTCTCGATCTTTTCTATCATGGTGCCCTTTTCTTGGGCACGAAGGAGACTAAGCCACCATAGCTTAGCACTTCCTATGAGAAATTGCGATGCTGTGGAGACCTTTTGGGTTACAGGAACACCCTCGGTATTTAGGTACATCTCCACATCATGGAGGAAGGCATCAATTTTAGCATCATTTCTCTCACCATCATAAGAACTCGGTTCTCTAGCTTTAATATGGGCTGTCGCTACTGGCTCATCTACTAAGCGTCCTTCTAAGGAGGATTTCAGGATGGTGTTTTCAATTTTCAAATCAGATGGTTCCTAATTTACCCCCACCAGGGCATCCTCCAGAACTTTCACCCGACCAACTAGGTCCTCAACTAAGGATGCTTTTGTTTGTGCCTCTTCCAAGGATCCGAATAGATCCTTATAGAGGTTGATCATGCAATATAGATGACCTTCCAAGATCGAAACCTTAGCCTCTGCCAATTTCACCCTGTCCTTGGAGCGAAGATCCATCTTTTCTTGTGGCAAGTCAACATCTTTAAGAATGTGATGGATCGCATCCACGTTCTCTAGACCAGGATGGGCTAAGGCCTCATCAATTGCCTTGACATGATCCCATAACGTTTGAAACTTAGTCTCATCTTGACCAAGTTCTATTTCGGCCTCAATTTTTGGATTTGCTTAAACATCATCCATGTCACTTGGTCCACCAGGCTCCATGTTTGCTAAAGAGAGAGCTTTAACACAAGGCCACCCTCCAAGGGAGAGTGGTTAGCAGAAGTTGAAAATGGTAAAAATGGAAACCTCACAAACCACAAATCCTAATACCCACTTAGCGAGAAAGTTTTACTAATAACTGAAATTGTGAGGCTCCGATACCATCTGTAACAACGTTGTCCCTAAGCACGTTGTTCGGCACCCCAAGAGTTTCCCATGCAGATTCTGAATCAGGACAAAACTAAAGAGGAATATACCTTAGTAATCAACAAGCCTGAAACACATGCCAACAAACAATATGTTAGCGTTAGCATGTCTCCTGAGCGGTGTTTCATAAATAATATTCGCAATATGCTAACAAGCTAGATAGCACTCCCTTGCTCCACTCATGTGGACACCACGGGGACTACCAGTTGAACCCTTCAGATTCATCACCGTGTGTTGGTAGTTGGTGTCGCACTCCAAGGAGTGCACGCAATATCCCATAGCACGTCCCATGACACACTCGGTAAAAACACCCCAACGCAGAGTTGAACTACGCAACCCTCCCAGGCAAGGTCCTACCGAGTGGGGTAATGAGGTAGGTCATAGCCTCCTCTTACTAATGCATGGAATTGCCATGCCAGTATGGTTTCAAAGACACAAGGAGTGGAGGACCCCTTGTGCCCCCATGGCCCTTGAACCGTGGGGGAGGTAGCAGACTACTAGCAACCTTGCTACCTCTCTCACACTTCTGTTGTTTTTCAACTTTGTCTTAGAGAGACTACTAAAAATAAGGATTAGCCATGTTACAGACACACTCTATGCTGTTGGTTTTTGCCCTCCATCCATGTGCCCGCCCTCATGAAGCTTTAGTGGGATCCATGCCTTTGTGGTAGCAAGGCCCTAGATCCATACAAAAAAATGTGCCACCACATGTGTGAGAGAGGTTCCAAGAGAAAGGTTCTCTTGGTTTCTCCCTATGGTTCAAGGGCCATGGAACACTTTGATGTAGCCTATGTAGCACACAAGTCTTAGAAAACCCATCTTGCCTTGGAAGTACCAAGCCATTAGCAGAACTCCCTCATGTTACATCTCTTTGCAAGTCCTCTTCATACTACCCTCACTAGAAAAACTACATGGCCTTGATTCTACAGTGGTTGCAGATATGTAGTAGCCAGGATTAGATGGTTTTGGTGCCTTGCCAAACCTTGTACTAGATTGTGATAAGTCTGGGGTTAGGTGCCCCTTGTAGATACATCATCTTCCCTTCCACTGATGATGTCTATAGGGTTGCTTGTGTACTTGTTTGCTAAGTTCTCATTTGGAGTTTAGAAGTTCTCTTTGAGGTGTATTATCTCTTGTTAAGAAGCTATTGCGCCACATGCTCCCTTCTAAGGGTGGCTTGCTTGTTTAGAGGCATATTCCCTAGGACTTCTGCCTTAGATCCATTAGATCTAAAGGAATTCCTTGGGGTATTGGACAACATCAGGGCAATGTTCTTACAAATGGTATCGGAGCATTTTTATATTGTGTTGTGATAAGCATGATACTCTCTCACATTGTTATACCTTCGAGGTTTCTTATTTATGGTCCTTTTGAATATATGTCTTGGTGATATAGGATTATATCCTTGTGTATCCTCCAAAGAGTTGCCTTATGGTAAGACTCTTAAGCCTTTTCATTATGGGGTTGATGCTACAATGTAAGCAGCCCATGTGTGTTGTCCTTTCTAGAGAATGTATATGAGTGTGTTGTGATGTTGTCCTCCACTAATTTACTTATGGTTGGACTAGCTGTGGTTTTACTTCAATATGGCGGAGCAAAGTTCTATTGGCAACTTATAAATTATTACTTAAGGAGCTCCCATCTCTAGTCTCTAGTGGTTCATTTGGGATGAATTGGACCTAGTCTTTACTTTAGTCTCCACCCATATGACATGTATCGAGATGGAATTTATTGGATTTTGTAGGATGCAATATTTTTACACCCCCACTTACCTTAGATACAATAAATGTGCAAATTACAAACGAGAACAGGTTGGTTCCCAAGTACCTTAAGATGGAGGGCCTTCAGACATGTGCTCTTGGTGAGCCTTGTTTTGGATGAATCAAGACCATCATCGGTAGACTTCATATGCTTGTGTTTACGATTGTATGTTTGTCTAGTTGTGTAGGCATGTCTTCTTTGGTTGCATTTCGAGTTTTACGTGTGTGTCCCTCTCGTTGTATCTATCTTTGTTAATGCAAGGCTTTGTACTATATGTTGGGTGATGACTATTGTTGGGAATTGGTGAGGATGCATTTTGAGGCCATGTGTGCCATTCCCAAGACCAAATTATTGTAGTCCTTATTTTGATAACCTCTTATGCTTGGATATGATTACCCTTGTTGTGGACCTTTCTGGTGTTACATTTTCTCATTTGAGCTAGTTGTGTTACCCTAGGTTTTGTGGCATCACTTCTTTGATTGATGATATTTCTTTAAGCATTTTGATTTGGAGATGTTCTAGAGTAGGTCATCCTATTGATGGTCCTTGTTGAGACCTCACCTCTTTTGATGAGAGTGGTTCCTGGTGGATGCATCCTATTTGATGTTATTCTTCATAGTGAGATCTAATGTTAGCTAGATCTTGGTCTCCCTCCTTATGTTTTGGGATGAGATAACAATTTTCTAGTGCCCATGCCCCTTGTGAATTCGTTGAGATTTTTATCCTGATGGGAACTAGTGTTAATGGCTGGGAATGTTTATTGTATGTGAATATCTGAAATCTTAAAGGTGTTCCAGTTCTCTCTCTTGGTGTGCCCCATGGTAAATTATTTTATGTGAGTATATCTATTTGACCCATCAAGTTTTGCATGATTGATCTTTATGCATGTTACTGAGGTCTTGCTCTCTATGGTATTGTGAGACTATTATTTCTCTATTATGTGATCATGCTTGATGATTGTGTATGAGGCTGATGTGCTGATCATGTTCATGCTAACTCTTTTGTTTCTGAGCTATTGTCTCGGCCTTGGAGGAAACACAAGTATGAAGATGCTAATAGTGGTGACCTTAATTGATTCCATGAGCACCATGTTTATGGGGAAGATATGTGCTCTTGAGACCTTCATGAATTGGTTACATGATCTTAGAATCTCGACATTGGGTTATGGATTTATCAGTATTCTTGCTATGGTGGAGTAGTTCATACATCATGATTTGTTTACCTCTCAATGTTGGATGGCCATTAATAGAGGACAATGGTCCCTCCTAAACCCTATGAATATTGGGTTAGTAGATGACATAGAATAGTATCCTTGGCTGTGCTAGATATTGGTAACCCAGGAGTGGCCAATGTCTTGAGGTCCCATTGTGGTGGGTGATGGATTCTTAGATGGAATTCTACATTATTTAATCATTGCATTCATGTCCCAATTCATTTGCTTTCGATGGTAGTCATGTAGTGGGTGTAGTGATACAGTTGTATGTGTATGTGTAGAGACAAAGATAGGTTTTTCTCAGAAGAGCATGATGCAGGTTTGATATTGCTCCTGGTAGCCTAAACCCTTCAACTTAGGATGGGCTCGAGTACTTTGTCCTATAGCCTTCTAGACCTGGGTAGTATTTTCAAATGTCATGTATTATGCTTACAAAATGTATTCATACCTTCGAGTATGTGATATTGTAATGTTGTGATGTATTCAACTTCGATAGATCATACACACAGAAGTGCTAGCTATTGTTTCCCTATGTGGATTAGTTGTCCCCTTATTATAGGCTTGTGTCACACCCTGTGATAAGGCTAGACTTGATGTATGGTATTTCCCTGTGCTTATCCTTGAAGCATGTTCTCTTTATGTTTTGAAAGTAGCTTATGTTCTTCGATATGAGATCTATTGAAAGTTCTATGGAAAATCCTATTTTGTAAAAAGTGTTGGAACAAGGAGGCCATGGCATGCCTTCATCTATGATATATTCTTGGTGATCTTGGCATGTCATGATGGTATGTCCTTTTGTGGTCGCTCTTGAGACAAGATAAGTTGTAGAACTTCTTCTTTTGGGTTTCTTGATTAACAGAAATCTTATTCATAGGTGATTGATGGTGGAATATAGCCTAAAATTCAAATAATTTATTTGAGAAACTTGATCTTGATAGTGGGTGGTTTGTGATGGCAATGTAAATTGCAATGGTAGACTAAATATTCAAATCAAAGGTGGTGTTGTCATGATCAACGATGGGGTAGAGATGAGTTCTGGATATTAGTACCTAGACTCCTTCTCCCATGGTTGGATGTGGTCTTTGGGGTAGTTTTTGCAAGTGTTGGAATGATGGTCCATCCTTGAACAAATGCTGTTACAGTTATGCAAATCATTGATTTCTCTTGGAGGTCCTATATGGTGGACCTCTATGTGTTGGAAAACACTTGAGCCTACGCTCTCATGACTTGGGGTGTATGGTTCTTTTGTGGTCTATGGTGTGTCACCCCATCTCTATGGTGTATCATTGATTATTTTAGTGTCCCAACCTCTATCATGGGATAGCATGACCATGCACTCTTTTCCTAGTGATTCTCTAGCCATATGACATGGTTCATTTTCCATTTCAATGGATACCTTCTTCAATTTTTGATAGAACAATGTAGGTTGTATTGAGATAGTTGTTCTTCTAAATGGGATTCAGTAGTTGATGTTTAGGACTTGCTCCAAGCAGTGGACCCAAGTACCTGAAATTTTGAGACTTATTTTCAAAGACAAGATATTGTTACCATATTCAAATTCATGGATCTCCTTGTGAGACCATGTGGTTGATGCAGGCTTGATGCATATACATCTTCTCTCGTAAGTAAGGTATGATCTCATGTAGTCTCTCTTAGTTTTGGGGCTCTAGAGGGACTTCCTTGTTGGGGTTCTCCGGTAGACTTCCCTTATTGTAAACCCATTGGGGATGAATCATGGATTGTTTTGAGTTGATAGTTGATGTTGGTAATTGCCCATTTTTTGTAATTTCAAATTTTCTTGAGGGTCTAGTCCTTCTATGGACAAACTATTTTGGATGACTCTCGAGGTTGTTGGTTTGTATACGATGGTAATAGGTAGTGGTGTGGCCTCATCTAACAAAAATGTTGTAAATGGGATGGACTAGTGCATATGAAAAGAAAACCTAGACCTAAGGTGGAACATGAACTCGTCTTTGTGAAAGTTTGGGAATGAACTCTTTGGCTTTTCGAGTTGAATCTTGAGATGGGATCAAATGTGGATGAGACATATGAATCTATGTCTTCCCTTAACTAGTAGTAGTTGGATAATATCTTTGTGTTGGCTATGTGGACTACTCTGGCATGTATCATGGATATGGTGTAGTTGGGTTGTTATCCTTGCTTATGAAAGAAACCTCCTAATGAGGATCTTCCCTTCTGGTTGAAAACTACAATGAGATGTGTTGATTGTGGCATGTGGTTGTTCCTGGCATGGTAGGAAAATGCAAACTTTGGAAACCTAGATGTTCCCTAGAAAATTCATGATAATAGTTGTCCTCAGATGTGAATTCTACATGCTTCATGAACTAAGCATTCATAAAACAGTGCTTTCAGAAAGGACAGACTATAATATGTGAGTGCAGCTGATCCTTTCCCATAAACATGACATAGCAATTGTAATGGACCATGTGGAAGCATTTGACATGAAACATGTGATGAAGCATCTAGTTGCATGCATCGACTGGGCCGCGTCAACGAAACCTTGTTAACATGGCCGTGTTGACATGACCTCATCGATGCATCCTTCCATGTGTTGACATGGCCTCGTCAATGCAAAGTCCATTTTCCATTATAAATATGCACGCACTAACTGCATTTAAGAACCTTTTTGTTAAGTTGTAGCGAAGCTCTTGCAGTTTGTTCTCGCAAGAGTTAGACTATTTTCCCAAGTGCATGTCCACAGTATGATGCTTGTAATTGTACAGAACCTTTATTCAAGTGTGACGTACTTGGACACGCACATGATCAACAATAAAGATCGAGATTACTCCATCATTACAACATTTACTTAGTTTTAATTATTTAATTATTATTGTTAATTGTTATTCTTATTTATTATTTTCTTAGTTAATATTTCTTTACCATCATTTACTATTCCTATTGGTAAATGCGGAAGGATTACAACTTAATCACGAACATTGAAGTATCGTTAACATGGCCGTGTTGACATGACCTTGTTGATGCATCCTTCCATGCGTTGATGTGGCCTCATCAATGCAGAGTCCATTTTCCGCTATAAATATGCATGCACTCACCACATTTAAGCACCTTTTTGTTAAGTTGTAGCGAAGCTCTCGCAGTTTGTTCCCATAGGAGTTAGACTATTTTCCCAAGTGCATGCCCACAGTATGATGCTTGTAATTGTACAGAACCTTTATTTGAGTGTGATGTACTTGGACACGCACATGATCGGCAATAAAGATCAAGATTACTCCATCATTGCAGCATTTACTTAGTTTTAATTATTTAATTATTATTGTTAATTATTGTTGTTATTTATTATTTTCTTAGTTAATATTTCTTTACCATCATTTACTATTCCTGTTGGTAAATGCAGAATGAGTATGACTTAATCACAAACATTGAAGTGTAACTACTTAGTAACCCAGTAGCGTATTTAGGAGCGCTCAAGTAGTTTATGCTTGGTAATCCCAAAAGTAGTACATGAGGTCCAAGATGCACATGAATGATTAAGGGATGGATGCTCATTGCACTTAAGCTAGCTTAGACTTCATTTCTTATTGCTTATTAGTTTAATCAAGATTATTTTCCATTTTTTCTAGGAGTAGCACTAGTTTAGGATCACATCATTCACCTCACTTTGGTCTAAACAATACATGATAAGAAAATACTAGTCCAGGTGGGAAGACAGTGAACTGTGATCAACGTGTAACTATCTAGATACCATAACTAGTCCATCTGCGAAGTTTGACCAGATCATATGTACATGCTCGTATTCGTATGGTTGAGTGTAGGGGCACCTTACCACTCATCATTGGCACTATTGTCGGGGGTGGTGCAAGTTATTTAGATTAGTTACATTATCCAAGATTGCTGTAACAAAACTTTGAAGATATATCTTTTAGAAAGGAACTAATTACAAATAAGTCACACACAATTCATAACAATGTCTCTCTCACAAGACTATGACAACACAAAAAATAGTGAGGCAATTCATTGGAGAACCAATGAAATATACGATGATGAAGACAAAGTTAGGAGTACTCAATCCTATGCAAGGGTCTCCTATGATCATGAGCACCCCAACGGTACTCAAGAACTCTTGTCATCCAACTCTAGCACCTCTAGTGAGGATGGGACATCCCATAGAACGAGGAGGTCCATAAGGCCTAGGAACCTCTCAATAGTTAACAAGAATCTATCCAATGATGATTGGGAGACTTACAAAATTCATAACTAGTCTTCTAGTTCTTTCTCTTCCTTTGCTCCTTCAATGTCAAGTTGTGACACAGATGACCATCTTTCAAGGGGTTGACGTAGAAATAAAAATTCAGCCCATGGGCAAAGTCAGAAATGCTAATATGAATGAAGACAACATCGTCCCAACTCACAAATTCATAACCTACCTAGTGACGATGAACCCCTGCTAACCACTAAGATCCTATTGCATATATAAGAGGTTGTTTGAATATCCAATAGGCATCGCAAGGAAAGCCATCTACCTAGGATTGATTTAAATAACTTTCCCAAGTTTTCAGGAGGCTATGATTTAGATCTGCAACATCATTTACAAGCCTTCTACGATGCCTGTGTATGGAAAAAAATTGATAATGGATGGTAAAGACTTAAAGCTCTTTCCTATGACACTCGTTGGCCAAGCAAAAGTATGGTTTAGGTCCTTAAAACCAAAATTAATTCGACATTGGCCAACAATGGTAGAACTCTTTAATGAAAGATATCAAACCTATGTAAGAGTGTCAACCTTGAGGAGACAAATCCAAGAATGGAAATAGGGGTAGCATGAACCCTTAGACATGGCCTTAGAAAGATACTATTCATTGTTAAACAATTACCTAGGCCATGGGTTGTCCAAAGAAAGGCTAATGTACCACATCATGGATGGGCTCCGTAATGAAACAAGGGAGACCCTGGGATGTATGCTCTAGGTCAACTATATGAACCACAAACCCATCAATTCCAAGAGCTTATTAAGTAGGTAGCAGAAGAAGAAGGAGAAATGGCTAAATGGGAGAATCTTGAAAGCTCTCAATAGGACCAAAATCTTGAAATAGCAAAGGGCCATGATCATGAAGAGGAGAAATCAACTCACCTCAATGAGGTGGAATCATCTTTGCTGATACTACAATCACTAGATGAAATTGAGGAAAAGATCAATGATATGATGGAAAGGGTACAGGAAAAATGTGGAGAATATGCCAACATTATTAGAGGTGAAACCATGTTAACCTGAGAAATAGGATAGGACACCACACGACAATCGGAAAGAAGGGTTGAAGAAAATAAGGAGAAGAGCTCAACTACAAATCACTTGTATCAATGTGATGTTTACCTATACAATCACCCCAAAGGCTAATGCCTAATCTTGTCACATTTACATGTGCATTGGGAAGGAATGTTACATCTAGATTTTGTACAGAAATACCGAGTTCAACCACAGTGGCAAAAATCCTAGTCGTGGGGGAGGCCACCGTCAAATTGGTCACACCCTTCATACCATTTGAACCCAAGTGCTTATTATGTTCAGCATCCTATTTCCTTGACAAGGTCAACACTCAACCATAAAAATATGAGCATGTATGCATGATCCGATCGCACTCCGCAAATGAACTAGTTGTGGTATCTAGATAGTTACACATTGATCGCAGTTCACTATCTTCCCACTTGGACTAGAATTCGCTTATCATCTATGATTTAGTATAGAGTGAGGCGAATGATGTGGTCCTAAACTAGTGCTACTCCTAGAGACAATGGAAAATAATCTTGATTAAACTAATAAGCAATAGGAAATGAAGTCTAAGCTAGCCTAAGTGCAATGAGCATCCATCCCTTAATCATCTGTGCCCATCTTGGACCTCATGTACTACTTATGGGATTACCAAGCATATACTACTTGAGCACTCCTAGATATGCTACTAGGTTACCAAGTAGTTACACTTCAATGTTCATGATTAAGTGATACTCATTCCGCATTTACCAATAGGAATAGTAAATGATGATAAAGAAATATTAACTAAGAAAATAATAAATAACAATAACAATTAACAATAATAATTAAATAATTAAAACTAAGTGAATACTGTAATGATGGAGTAATCTCGATCTTTATTGCCAATCATGTGTGTGTCCAAGTACTTCACACTTGAATAAAGGTTTCATACAATTACAAGCATCATACTACGAGCATGCACTTGGGAAAATAGTCTAACTCCTGTAGGAACAAACTACAAGAGCTTCACTACAACTTAACAAAAAGTTGCTTAAATGTGGCAAGTGTGTGCATATTTATAGCGGAAAATGGACTCTATGTTAACGAGGCCATGTTAATGCATGGAAGGATGCATCAATGAGGTCACATTAACGCAACCACATTAATGAGGCTTCGTTGATGTGGCCCAATTGATGCATGTAACTGGACGCTTCATCATACCCCCACGATTGAGTGAAAACTCATCCTTGAGTTCATTACAATTTGGAAGGTAGGAATGACTGTGGACTATTTCATGCCGTAGTATGGAAATAAAAAAAATTGGGACACAAACACAAAATACAAAACATGTGGATCTCATGTGGTTCTCAGTGGTGGTGGCTCCTCCATGGGTGCCTTTCCTTCATCCGATGCTCTAGGCTTCTAAGATTGATACCATTGAAGAAGTGCCTAATGTTTCTCCTCTTTTGTTTGAGGATCATGAGCCATCCTTGCTGATGTTCCAATGTTTGATGGAGGTAGCACTTCTCATGGACACAGCAGCTACGGGAACACTTGATTGGCCTTAACATACCATATCGCAAATAGCTGTCATTCTGCTTCATAGGCTCTAGCCCTGACCTCTCCACCTTTTTCTTGGTTAGGTTGTGTAGTGATAGGAGTTTCCTTATGGATGCTAAATGATTATGCCTCCTGCTCTACATGTTCTGCATGAGGCCCCTAGCCTTTGCCTCCCCCTGGATGTTTAGTTGCACCTTAAGAAGGTCCTCCTTGTTGTCCTCTTTTAGGGCCATTTGTAATCACACAAAGATCAATTATTAGTAAGGTTATTAAAGAAGTTCAATTATCTCATACCTTACTCATTGCCTTTAATAAATGTTGAATTCTTTGCTTAGTGTGATTTTAGAGTTAGAAATTTTTCAAGGAAGTTGTCCTAAAAGTTTAATGTTGGACTTGATTTGTTTAGGTGATACATAAAAGGACATGTAATGGTTTTGAGGAACATTTGATAAAATGATGACAAAGGAAAGAATAGATTTGACAATGAAGTACTCGAAGGGTATAAAATGATGTGGTGGTGTGCAACAAGTATAAATTACAAAATTCATGCAAGTGGGTCCTCCCCAAAGCAGGTTCTAACCTATAAAGCCCTTGCGTAACCATACCTTAAAATATTCGTAGGAACTAGAAGGGTTAAATGCAATATGCACCTGTGCAACAAAATACACACATGTTAATACCACTGTGATGAGGTATGAATTCTATGCCATACAAGAAACAAGTTATAAGTATTTGGACCGTGAGATGAGATGAACTGTAGAAGGGATTGTAGAGATCGAGACATGGGATAACTTACCCTAGGCATAATGAATCCTAAGTATTATGTGTGATTAAAGTACCATTAGCCTTTCGCTCCAAGATCAAAACCAAGTCCATGCCCCTGACCAATGACATCGCATTGTTTCACTGGATGATGGATAATCATAAGAGTACCATGACAACAAGGCGTATGATCACTTGGCGTTTTGTTCAAGGGAGGAGTAATTTGGAATTTCTTTGTGGCACATTCTTCTTTGGTATTTTCTTTGATGTTTGCTTTTTTTTTTCTTTTTCCAACTACTTTGGCACTTTGTCTTTACTAAAAATGATCTAGAGAAGTTGCCAACCTTTAGGAATGGGTGCATGTCTTTCCAGTGGGACCCCTAGAACAGCATTGAGTTTCTTTGTTGAGTGCCTTATTACTCTGACTCCTATTTTTTGTTAGATCTACAAGGATCTTAGTACAACTAGGATGCATGATAGTACCTACAGATGTCACCAAAGGAATCCAAAAGTCCCCTTGATGTCACATTCTGGCCATTCCCTCTTCATCCATCATTTTTCACTCTGGGCATAATAAGCACAAAATTACTTTAATTTTTAATAATGACAAGAATATCATCGAACCTAGAGTTGAACCTCTTATTAATAGAATGTGTGGGTGGATGTTGTGGGCTCATTGTCCAAATAATTAGTCACCTAAGACTTGATAGCATAGAACAACACCTCAACCGATAAGTCACATGAGTATTTTATTTATTGATGAGATTACCCTAAAAAAGATAAAATAATAAATTGGAAATGAAAAAACTGAAAAAAAATTGTAAAATCAAAGAAAAGAAAAATCATTTACTAATTCTACTTGTTAGAATGGAGGATATCCCCCATAACTAAACTTTTGAGCATGGCTAGAATTAATAAATAGAAAATGCAGATCCATGCATGTGGGAAATATTAGAGTATGGTCATATCCAAACCACTGGATGTCTTTTGATGTGGTGGCTGAAATGTACCCAACTTGGGGTTTACACACTTGATTAAAGTTGGCATAGTGGGGCAAATTATAAGATGTGGTCATGCGATAAGGAGTTGACCCACTACGACACCCATGACCATAAGATGGTATGTAAGGATCGATATGTCTCCCCACGTGGCTATAGTCATTGGGCTGCATGGTTGTTGGAGTGTTGATTGGTGGTCCAAATAGAGTAACAGGAGGTGTTGAATTCGAGGAGGAAAATGCATCACAATGCTGAACTTATGCTGAGTTGGAGGATGTAGTGGTTTTGGAACCATGCTGTCTCTTTCTACGGTCCTGCCTAAAGAAAGGACACTTTGGATATTGTGGAGGGTTCCCACTATTTTTGACAGTAGCAGTACAAGTAATGTTCATGGGTTGATGCTATGGTGCAAAACCATCTAGCACAACTGGTGGAGATGTAGAAGGATTAATGATGAGAATATTGAGGGTGAGGAGAAGTGTAAGAAACATGAGGTGGTAATCTTGTTGGAGAGGACATGGGTTGATAGTACTCAAGAGAATGATAACGATGTGGTGAAATAGAGGATGTTGACCTAGTCAGGGAAATAGGATGTTAAACATAATAAGTGCTTGGGTTTGGATGGTATGAAGGGTGTGACCAGTTTGACGGTGGCCTCCCCCATGATTGGGGTTTTTTCCATTGTGGTTGAACTTGGTATTTTTGTACAAAATCTGGATGTAACATTCCTTCCCAATGCACATGTAAATGTGACAAGATTGGACATTGGCCTTTGGGGTGATTGTATAGGCAAATGTCACATTGATATGGGTGATTTGTAGTTGAGCTCTTATCCTTATTTTTTTCAACCCTTCTTTCCAATTGTTGTGTGGTGTCCTGTCCTATTTCTTAGGTTAACATGGTTTCACCTCTAATAATATTGGCATATTCTCCACATTTTTCCTGTACCCATTCCATCATATCATTGATCTTTGCCTCAATTTCATCTAGTGATTGTAGTATCGGCAAAGATGATTCCACCTCATTGAGGTGAGTTGATTTCTCCTCTTCATTATCATGGCCCTTTGCTATTTTGAGATTTTGGTCTTTTTATTGAGAGCTTTCAACATTCTCCCATTTAGCCATTTCTCCTTCTTCTTTTGCTACCTGCTTAATAAGCTCTTGGAATTGGTGGGTTCGTGGTTCATATAGTTGACCTAGAGCATACATTCCCAGGGTCTCCCTTGTTTCATTACGGAGCCCATCCATGATGTGGTACATTAGCCTTTCCTCAAAGAACCCATGGCCTGGGTAATTGTTTAATAATGAATAGTATCTTTCTAAGGCCATGTCCAAGGGTTCATGCTACCCCTATTTCCATTTCTGGATTTGTCTCCTCAAGGTTGACACTCTTGCATAGGTTTGATATCTTTCATTAAAGAGTTCTACCATTGTTGGCCAATGTCGAATTGATTTTGGTTTTAAGGACCTAGACCATACTTTTGCTTGGCGAACAAGTGTCATAGGAAAGAGCTTAAGTCTTTACCATCCATTATCAATGCTGTTCCATACACATGCATCGTAGAAGGCTTGTAAATGATGTTGTAGATCTAAATCATAGCCTCTTGAAAACTTGGGAAAGTTATTTAAATCAATCCTAGGTAGATGGCTTTCCTTGCGATGCCTGTTGGATATTCAAACAACCTCTTATATATGCAATAGGCTCTTAGTGGTTAGCAGGGGTTCATCGTCACTAGGTAGGTTATAAATTTGTGAGTTAGGATGATGTTGTCTTCATTCATGTTGGCATTTCTGACTTTGCCTATGGGCTCGATTTTTATTTCTACGTTGACCCCTTGAAAGATGATCATCTGTGTCACGACCTAACGTTGAAGGAGTAGAGGAAGAGAAAGAACTGGAAGACTTGTCATGACTTTTGTAAGTCTCCCAATCATCCCTAGATAAATTCTTATTAACTATTGAGAAGGTTCTAGGCCTTATGGGTCTCCTCATTCTATGGGATGTCCCATCCTGACTAGACATGCTAGAGTTAGATGACAAGAGTCCTTGAGTACCGTTGGGGTGCTCATGATCATAGGAGACCCTTGCATAGGATTGAGTACTCCTAACTTCATCTTCATCATCGTATATTTCGTTGGTTCTCCAATGAATTGCCTCAATAGTTGCATTGTCATAGTCTTATGAGAGAGACATTGTTATGAATTGTGTGTGAATTATTTGTAATTAGTTCCTTTTTAAATGATATATCTTCAAATTTTCATTATAGCAATCTTGGATAATGTAACTAATCTAAATAACTAGCATCATCCCCAGCAATGGTGCCTATGATGAGTGGTAAGGTACCTCTACAGTCAACATTATGAATATGAGCATGTATGCATGATCTGGTCGAACTTCGCAGATAGACTAGTTGTGGTATCTAGATAGTTACATGTTGATTGCAGTTTGCTGTCTTCCCACTTGGACTAGTATTCACTTATCATGTATGATTTAGACTAGAGTGAGGTAAATGATGTGATCCTAAACTAGTGCTACTCCTAGAGACAATGGAAAATAATCTTGATTAAACTAATAAGAAATAGGAAATGAAGTCTAAGCTAGCCTAAGTGTGATGAGCATCCATCCCTTAATCAGTCATGCACATCTTGGACCTCGTGTACTACTTTTGGGATTACCAAGCGTATACAACTTGAGCGCTCCTAGATATGCTACTAGGTTACCAAGTAGTTACACTTTAATGTTCGTGATTAACTCGTACTCATTCCGCATTTACCAATAGGAATAGTAAATGATGGTGAAGAAATATTAACTAAGAAAATAATAAATAATAATAAAAATTAACAATAATAATTAAATAATTAAAACTAAGTAAATGATGCAATGATGGAGTAATCTCGATCTTTATTGCCGATCATGTGCATGTCCAAGTATGTCACACTCGAATAAAGATTCCATACAATTACAAGCATCATACTATAGGCATGCACTTGGGAAAATAGTCTAACTCCTACAGGAACAAACTGCAAGAGCTTCGCTACAACTTGACAAAAAGGTGCTTAAATGTGGCGAGTGCATGCATATTTATAACAGAAAATGGACTCTACGTTGACGAGGCCATGTCAACACATGGAAGGATGTGTCGATGAGGTCACGTCAACACGACTGCATTAATGAGGCTTCGTTGATGCGGTCTAGTTGACGCATGCAACTGGATGCGTCATCAACATATATATGGAGGACTATCTTGAGGTTGGCTTCCCAACCCATCCTCCACTTGTTCAAGCATTTATGCTAGCATTCTCGATGTTGGACATACTCAAAGGATGCTAATGATAGACTGGGCTAGAATGTTATGATAGCATCTTGGAGAAGTTTTCCAAGAAAAATTTGGACCTTCTCTTTTATTGTGAATATGAAATATCATGTTGGCTAATGAAAATGTGGATTGTGGTGCTAGTGCATCTGTGGATGACAAGGTTAGATTTAAGAGATCTACCTTTGAACCTTGTTTCGAAGGGACATCATGCTCAAATCCCTTCCCACTAGCCTTGAATATTGTTGATGTGTAAAAAGAAAAGAAAATATGTTAATGGTATGGTCATGGTGATCCAATCCATTGATTGCTAGACTAGCAAGACCCCATGGATCGTGATGCTAGGAGTAGAACTTAGAGTTCTAGCAAGCTTGAGTTGCTTGTGGAGACATGGCTCCTTGGGAGCATGTTCTCTCTTTCGAATATGGTTTTCCAAGTGCATCATCAGGGTTGAAAGTGGTCTTGGTGAGCCATCAAAATCGATGATAAAAAAAAGGAATTGATGGGTGCCAAGAAGCCATTTAGGATGGAACTTGGCTAGACTTGTGGAAAAAGAGTACATCTTCTTACATAGGTAGGATCTATGTAGAAAGAAAAGTCTCAAGACTCGATTAAGGGATGAATCTAGGGGACATCTTAGAGATGTTGGCCCTTTGGGTTGGACTTATCCCTCTTGTCACAGAGTAGGGAAAGCTTTTGGGTTCCTCTAAGAGCCCTTTGTGTTTCATGCAAGGCCTTTAATGGAAGGATGTATCAAGTGTTAGGGTTAGTACCTTCTTTCAAGCTTGGCATCAGTTGAGTTGATGGAATTCCTAGAATTAATGGAGCTTCAAACCCATACTTGAACTACACTCTTGAAGCTTATCCTAGGCTTTGCTTTGTGAACATTACTTCTTATGTGCAAGGGAGGATTGTGAGAGAAGTTCCAGGATAGAGGTTCTCTTGGTCTCTTCCCATGGTTTGAGGGCCATGAAACACTTTGATGTGCTCTTGAGTGGCACTCAAGTGTTAGAAAACCCATCCTAGCTTGGTAATACCAAGCTAGCAATAGGAATCCCTTCTATTGCATCCCCCTCTAAGTCCTCTTCATACTACCTTTACTTGGAGAACTACATGGCCCTGATTTTGCAATGGTTAAAGATATGTAGGTAGCTAGGATTGGATAGTTTTGATGTAGTGCCTTGTTGAACCTTGTACTAGATCATGAGGGATCTAGGATGAGGTGCCCCTTATAGATACATTGTCTTCCCTTCCACCAATGATGTCTATAGGGTTGCTTGTGTACTTGTTTACTATGGCCTTATTTGGAGTTTAGAGGTTTTCCTTAAGGTGTATTCTCTCTTGTAAGAAGCTATTGCACCACATGCTCCCTTCTAAGGATGGCTTGGTTGTTTAGAGGTGTATTCCATAGGACTTCCACCCCATATCCATTAGATCTAAAGGAATTCCTTGGGATGATAGACAATGTCAGGGCAATGTTGTTACAACATGACTGTATTTTTCATAACCATTGCCATTATCATTATATATGCACTGTGCTTGATAATTTCTTGATTTATCAATGCATGCACACATGGGCTTGGCCTTTGCCCTGACATAGTAAATTTGAGGCCAAAATAGTGTAATGGATAGCCCAAAAATAGACTAGTATTGGTGCTTGAGAATGTGTGACATAACGTGTATTGTATACAATCAATCACTGTATTGGAGGTGTCTATAGTAGTCTCTTTTATACTTTTCATGATGCTACCTTAAGTGTAACTATTTAAATTCAAAATGAAATAAAAGCAACTGCCAAAGTCTAGAACAAAAATTAAAAGTGTAAAGAAGGTGAGATCACAAAAAATTTGAAACCTGAATGTGAGAAGGTTAGAATGGAAGTTAAAAGTGAAAACAAGATGGTATTATGAAAATTTCAAAACCAAAACCCAAAAAGTAGCGAACTAGTCATTTGTATTATGACAAGGCCAAAACTAGAATGAGAAAAGAATATTGTACTAAAAGAAGAGAAGTTCCAAATTAGTTGCTCTTACTGGAAAAAGATTAGAACTGGTCTTTAAAGTGAAAAGTGCAAAATCAATCATTCATCAAATATTATAATAAAAAATGAAAAATAAATAAAATAATTTGATGGCTTCAAAACTTGAACTCATAATTTCACCTTTAAGAGTTCAATTATGCAATAATCAAACTTGATTTAGTAAATGCAAATTTGTTATTTCAAATTGTATTTATTCAATTCTAGGTAATAATGAAATTGAAACAAAATATTTTTTTAAGTTTGAAGACAAAACGAAAAACTATTGAACTTGTAGAACATATATTTTATTGAAAAAAAGATCATACAAACTTTTTACTTTTATGCACTTTTATCTAAGATGCTCAGTTAAAGGACAATTAGAAAAACATGCTACTCATCCTCAAAAGCTTCTATCCAAATTACTTACATGTGCACTCTTTTCTAAGGAGGTTAATCCATCTCCCACTTTCTATCCCAAGTCTATGAAAGCTCAAAAAAACCTTGTTTATGAAGTTGTAAGATTTGATTGGAATTTTAACGATAAGTTAAGAAACTTCTGAACTCTAGCTAGTTGATTGTCTCTAATATGCTCCAAGTAAAATTTTTTCTTACCTTCCCATATTTAAGCTTAACTTTTCCAATACTTGCTTCTTAACTAACTTACATATATGCCTAGGATTACTTTGTACCACCTCTAATAAGATAATCGATGTCTTTAGTCCTCACATCCCCTCAAAACACCATCCTCATTCTTTTGTATCTTCATTAAGTGCCTTGAAAATTTTGTTTTATTTAGTTTTTCTAAATTTTGAATATAGCTAATGAATCGACAAAGAGCTTTAGCTTCTAAGGGGAGTAAGTCCCATTCCAAAAGTAACATAGAACAAGGTCTTTATGCCTTCACATTCAATTCATCTAATAAAAACAGGTTTTGCATCCTTTCAATAGTTTGTCAAGTTTTTCCACTACTACTTAGTCATTGATGAGCAGAAAATACACCTATGCTCAACCATACGAATCATTAAGTGTTCATGCATGATCTAGTCAAATTCTGTGGATTCTATGTCTTTTGGTACACTAGCCTCTAGGAAGTGAACTTGTCCTAATAGTCATTCGTTGTCTTCCTAGTTACACTTATGATATGCAAAGGTATGGTTAAGTGTAACTGAGACATATAATTTTTGTGTTTTACATTTTGGGTGCTTAAAATAAGGGGTGAAAAGAATGAAGTAATTTAATTGCTAATTTAATCTAACTAACTACACCTAACTAATCCTAACATAAGCATTTGTTTCTAGTTTCCATACACATTTTGAACATGTTTAGCACTATTGGGTTACCAAATGTTAAGCATTACTAGGATTACCAAGTGCTAAGCATATGCTCAAAGTGGTTGTACTTATGTGCTTAATTAATTGCTACTTAATCTAGCTTAGTTTAACTTACTTTAGCTTAATTAATTATTTAATTACTTAAAGCATTAAAGGAAATTGTATAAAAAATTAAATGCATGAATGAATAATTAATCTATTTCTAAGTGTTGCAAGGTTTATAAAAAAGCTCATCTTTATTATTGCACACATTGTTGTGCTCAAGTACAATAGTTCTCAAATAAAGATTCGTACACTATTGACTCCTACTGTGAGTACTTAGAAAAGTATTCTAACTTCCAAATGATAAAATTGAAAAAGCTCTACTACAAGTATGACAAGACATGTCATAAACATGGCAAGTGAGTGTGTATTTATAGGCAAAAATAGACACTACGTTGATAGGGCCACACCAATACATCAAATCATGTGTTGATGGGGCCTAGTCAATTCAAGTGTACATGGTGGTTGAGGCTATTGTGGCTATTCTCCTACTACTGCAACTTTCAATGAAATATAGAAAGCATCCAAAAATGCTTTCATATTCTCCTCCTTACTCCTGGGATCATGCACAGTCCATGTAGCTTTGCCAATGTGCATAAGAATGGACACATTCCAAGGATAGCGCATTATTGGAACTTGACATTGACAAACCAAGTGGCAAATTGTTTGTGTTTGATGTCAAATGCCCTGATTACATTTTACAATTCCTGGTAGTCATTCATTCTTTTGGCCAGGTTCTTAGTATTTGATCTTTGATCAATAAATCTTACCCTAAGAACTTTGAGTTCAATGTTTATAGTCTCAAGCTTTTGCTTGGTCTCCTTGTAATGCTTGAACTCTACCTCGTACAATAAGTATGAGTTGGCTACTTGCTTTTCTAGCTTTGACCACAGTCGTTTGGCAGTCAACATCACTAGGTTTGCATATTGAAAATTGACAAGCTCCATATATTTAATCATCTCTTCAATCTGCAATTCCTTCATGTAGCTTTCCTCTTTGTTATAGGCATCTATCCCATCAATGATAGGTTTTCACACGTCTTTTCCTTGTTGGAGTTACTGGAGGGTCTCATTGACTTTTGCCTTAGTCATTTGGATGTGTCTTTCATTAACTTCTTTCTATAGGCCAACCTAATCTCTATAGTGGTTCTTGACTCTCTCAAATTTGAGAGCCTCATTCTTCTAGGCGGAAATCTAAATCATAGATTTTTGGTGTAGGCACAAACTTCCTCATGGATAGATTTCTATTCAGAGGTGCCAATCTCCTAAGCTCAATATTCACCTTGGCTAGTTGCTCCTACTGTTGATGGATAAATTCTCTCATGTGTTGTTTTTGTGCATCAACATTCCATAGGTGATGATTTTCTATGGTCAACATCTCATTCTTTTGGTGCATCTAGACCAAGTCCTTTTGAACTGAATATGTTTTGGCCTCAACCATGGATTGGTCAAAGATGGCTATCACCATCCTTACCTCAACCTATTTGAAACTATCTTGAAGTTTTTGAAAAGCTTCATCTCTTGTTAGTGCAGGGTTGAGGAGTGTGGGATCAACAAGATAGGCTCTTAATTTAGCAACCTCCATGGCCAAGTGTTGGTTTTGTGCTTGAGTTGTTTCAAGTTACCCTTCTAAAATCATGCACTTGTCATTTTCTTCAAGAAGCTCCGATTGGGTTGTAGTGATATTATCCAAAAAATCAAAGATATTTAAAATTAGTTGTCTAGTTTCCATAAGTAGGTCCAATAATTTTTTGTGTTGGGATGCACTCAATCTTTTGTTGTTCTTATGGAGGTCTACACATCTTTGAGTATATAAATATCTAGTATAGACATCATAGGTGCATTCAATGCTTCAACAATTCTATCAACCACCACTTCTGTTGCTGTCTCCTACCCTTGGTGCTACATCACTAATGTAGTTACTCCTTCGTCCTCCTGCATGCATACTAAAAATGTAGTGGCATTCCCAGAGACTTATGGAAATTGTTATTGTTGAGAGACACCATCACCTCTTAAGCATTAAGATTCCACCTCATGGGTGGCTATGTTCTTTGGCTAGAGAATATTGGCCTACCTCCCTCCATTTGGCTTATTGTTCAAGCCACTTCATTGAGGTAACTCATTGTGGAACAATATACAAATGGATCACCATCACTGGTTCCTACTTGCTACTCTCAGTCACGCAAGAGTTTCTCTTGGATTTCATGCAAGCATTCAATGGTTGTGTGGGAATTTGACATTGTTTCTTGAGTAGGTGGTTGAGGTAGTGATGGTTTCTCCTCTTCTTTTGTTATAGTAGGAGTCTTATCCTTCATCATTTTAGACCAAGGGGTGTGGGGGCATGCCTGATTGTATCATTGGTGTAATAGACTATTCCTACCATTTAACAAAGTTTTATGATGAGGCATGGAAATGGTAGGGTTTTCCTTCCATGTTCATTATCCTTGAAGTGTTTCTCTACCTCTAGATATATTAGCTATGGAAGGTTAACAAGAAATTTCCTGCTTAGAGCAGCACAAGCACAGGTGTAGAAGGTTATCACCTTATTAGGTCTCATCATCAAATTAAGGTGATAGGCTGCTATCTTGAAGTATATATGCTCTGTTGGTGTGAGCACACCAAACTCTTTATGGTCAAACCCATAACACCATTGGGTTTACTTCCTTTCTTCCTCAGGGTCTACTTGCATTGATATTTGTACCAAATGGGTGCCCTAATTAGGCAAGCCAAGAACCTATGCAATCGCTTCTACTGGTTAAGACACCTGGATGTCCTTGATTCTCACAGTGGCTCCTGCCTTCCTATTATTCCAGAAGAGATATGTCTCTCCCATGTACCATTGCCCATTGGTAGTGATGATCGACCACATGAGAGAGCTTTGTAATTGTGTCTTAACTTCTTGTAGAGCATGTTTCAAGAATGCTCTAAAGTTTAGCTCTTGAAGAACTAAGTGTTGGACATCATGAGGCTTAATTGTGTCTAGGAAGGCTTGTGTCAATGTGACCTCAAGTCTTGGTATGGGCCTTAGTGCCTCTCCTCTATGGGATTATTTAGTTGCAACCTTTTCTTTAGGAATTTGTTGAATAGATTCCACTTTGGGCTCCTCCTGAAGAGGTCCCATTGCATGAGTTTTTACTACTTGCTCCTAAGCTTGTTCTTTCTAGCCCCTTCTAGTTTTGGGTCATTTGTCCTTTGGTTGTGATGGTCATCATTCCTGTAAGCATTTTGGTCTAGGTGCCATTTGTAATGACAACATGACCAAGGATTAGCACTTAATGTGTAACTTGAAAAATTGGGAATACCTTATCTCTTAGGGTAGTTACACTTTGGCTAAGTTATGATCATGGCTTGGTTGATCATTTTGATATTATTTTACTATTATTCAAATATTAATAAATATTTTTAAGTTTACCAGAGCTGATTGGAAGGGTTAAACTCTCAAAAATTGATGGTTTAATATTATTTTATTTATTAACCCTTTGGGGAAGTTAGAAAAATCTTAAAAAAGTTTCATTAGAAACCTTAAGGTTTATGGCCTCCACGATAGAGAGTTTACCTTAAATAGTGATAGGATTGAAGAATGGAGTGATTTGGACAAATGGTGTGAAAGTTATGGGTTTTGAAAAATTGCAAAATCTCCCCTCTTATTTTGAAGAAAATGACAAAAAATTTTGAAGTGTTGGGTAGTATTCATAGAATTTTGGGGCTACATCGATGGGGCTTAGTTAAGGAGGCCGAGTCGATGTAGTTGTTAACTACCATTGACTTTGTTAAAAGTAATAAAAATCAAGGAGTTTTTAAGTGAAATCTGAGTCAAATGGAATCCTAAAAAGACAAGAACATGATAAAAATATTAGAAGATGATTTTAATATTTAAAAAATTGAGAGATGAGTAGAGAACAAGATTTCATGAAGAAGAATGCCTTAAGGAGCACATAGTTGGATGCATAATGGGGTGCACAAAAGATTTTGATTGCAACCATGTCTAAGGGTAAGGAACTTAACTAACCAAATCATAAGATATGCAAGTGGATCCTTCCCATAGTAGCACATGCCCTTTTTGCCCTTGCATAACCTCAACTAAGGAGTTTGTGGGCCCCCTAGTTGATTAATGGTTATGAAAAGTTAAGGATGAAACTTGAAGACTCTACCTAAGAATTTCAACACATCAAACTAAGAAATGAAATAAAAACATAAAAACTAGTAGTGAAGTGAGTTATGGAGAGCATAGATAGATGAGGAAGAGAATGAAATGGATGTCCCAATCATAGTCACATGAAGTTCCTTGTGGAATTTGTGATTAAATGACTAGATAAAGTCCAACCCTAGTCTAGACCAAAACCAACCTCTTTTAGTGACTTTGCATTGCCACCTTAGGATTGGTCCATCCATTTGAGACATAAGAATGATCCCATGGATAACCATTGTTCCTTATTTGAGAAGAAAAGAAAAGCAGGAAGTGAGAAGAGACCTTAGTTAGAGGGGACCTTTAGGCATGGGTAAGATGTCTTTCTAGTCCCATAACTAGTGCTTGTAGCCCATTTATTTTGTCTAAGGGGTGTGCTTTAAATTTTTATCATTTTTTATTTATTTCATTGTATGGAAACCACATCATGCAAATACTTATTCAACTTCCTGTTATTGGTTAACATGGAATGGTAAGAAATTGATGAGTGGCGAGGTACCCCTACACTCAACCATACGAATACGAGTGTTACACACGCGATCTAGTCGAACTTCGTAGACTAAGTGCCTACACGCCTCATGGAACACTTAAGGTTAATCATTCGTTGTCTTTCCAGACTTACTTATAGTTGTCATGGTTGTATGGTTAAGTAAGTCTGAGGTATGTGATTTTTATGTCTTTTTTGTTTTATCTCCTATCTAATGAGGTGAAGGATGAAGAGACTAATTTACTAACTTTAAGTAACTAACTAAGCCTTAATTAACCTAGCATTAGCATTCACTCCCACTTACCGTTCACACCCTAAACCAATGCAACCTTGGTTACCAAACGCTATTCGTTACTGGGATCACTAAGCGTAACGCACATGCTCGAAGTGGTCGTATTGAATGCACTTAACTGCGGGAGAAGGGTTGAGAGAGATTTAATTAACTAATAAAGCATTTAAATGATAAATAATAAATAACAATAAATAAAGTCTTATTTAGCCTATTTAGCTTAGTCCATGCACTGCAAGGTTTATCCAAGAAGTTCGTCTTTATTTTCGTACACAAACTTGTGTTCAGGTACAATATTTGCTCAAATAAAGATTTGTTCACTTTGGAGTTCCTACTGTGGGCACATGGAAATTATTCTATCTCTGGAGAGGTAAAGCTGCCAGAGTTTCACTACGGTCTAGGCCTAGAATTAGAAACAAGGGAGATCCGCATCTTATTTATAGACTTGGCAGTGCACTGCGATATCGCGTACGTGATATCGCGGGGAACAACGCGATATCACGAGGGATGCAATATCACAGCCCATGCAATATCGCATCCCATCATACCCCCATGACTAAATAAAAACTCATCCTCGAGTTTCTTACAATAATGTTGGGAAAGTATGGGATTATTAATTGGATGGAACTAATGGTGAATGTGATGACATGTGAACGGATCATCATTACAAGACAAGACAAAACTAGTGTTCATGACAACAAAAGCAAAAACCTTATACATTTAACATCAGGTCTTATTTGGCAGCTGAGAGAGAAGAGAGAAGAGAAAAGAAGTCTGCTACTGCCAATGCCAAGATTGCGCCTTTCGTTGTCCATCCGTAAGCACACTATCAATCTCGTTCCTTGCATAGCTGCTTCAGCACTGATCCATTCCAAGTGTTCCCTCTAGATCTAATCCATTGTTGCATGATTTCCATCTGCACACACAACATAGTCTTATATTAGCAAGGGTAAATGAATTTCAATGTAGTTGATACCTTGTCTCAGTGAAAGGTCCATTGGCTTAGTTGTGGTATGGCTGATTGTAGATCTGGAGATATAATAGTGGTGACTACCGAAGGTGTAGGGGCTAGGAGAAAATTGAAAAAATTGGACCAAGACCCCCATGACTAAGAGCGAACCTCTGGTAGCGATAGAATGGAGAAAAAGAAAAGGAACAAGAAAGGTGGAGAAAAAGAGACAACTATAACATCGATGAAATGGATGTCAAGATGGAAATGAACAAAATAGAATGGATTGCAAAAATGTTAAGGGAAAGAATTTAATGGATGCACCAAATAGGAATGCTATTGGGTCCTCCCTAAAGTAGGCTCATGCCCCTAATGCCCTGCCAAACCCACATTCAAAGAGTCTGTAGGCTCTGGGAATGTCATTTGGAACAAGAGTTAAAGTCTTAATCACAAGAATTGACCAAAAAGAAAAAAATGCATCCACCAAGATATACACCAATGATACACTAATGGATCTGGAGGAAACACTTGGAATGGATCGGTGCTAAAGAAGCTATGCAAGGAACGAGATCGATAGCGCGCTTACGGATGGACAACAAAAGGCGCAATCTTGGTGTTGGTAGTAGCAGACTTCTTTTCTCTTCTCTCTTCTCTCTCAGCTACCAAATAAGGCCTAATGTCAAATGTATAAGGTGTTCACTTTTGTTGTCATGAACACTAGTTTTGTCTTATCTTGTAATGATGATCCATTCACATGTCATCCCATTCACCATTAGTTCCATCTAGTCAATAATCCCATACCTTCCCAATATTATTGTAAGGAACTCAAGGATGAATTTTTATTCAGTCATGGGGGTATGATGGAATGTAATATCACATGGGCTGCGATATCACTTACATGATATCATGGCTGCCGCAATATCGCATCCCTTGCGATATCGTGTACACGATATCACATACATGATATCACGTCATTTCTCGTGATATTGCGTATGCAATATCATGGTGCGCCGCTAAGTCTATAAATAAGAGGCGGATCTCCCTTGTTTCTAATTCTAGGCCTAGACCGTAACGAAACTCTAGCAGTTTTACCTCTCCAAAGATAGAATAATTTCCATGTGCTTGTAGTAGGAACTCCAAAGTGAACGAATCTTTATTCGAGCAAATATTGTACCTAAACACAAGTTTATGTACGGAAATAAAGACGAACTTCTTGGATAAACCTTGTAGTGCATGGACTAAGCTAAATAGGCTAAATAGGACTTTATTTACTATTATTTATTGTTTATCATTTAAATGCTTCATTAGTTAATTAAATCTCTCTCAACCCTTCTCTCGTAGTTAAGTACATTTAGTACGACCACTTCGAGTACGCGCGTTACGCTTGGTGGTCCCAGTAACAAATAGCGTTTAGTAACCAAGGTTGCATTGGTTCAGGGTGTGAATGGTAAGTGGGAATGGATGTTGATGCTAGATTAATTAAGGCTTAGTTAGTTAGTTAAAGTTAGTGAATTAGTCTCTTCACCCTTCACCTCATTAGCATAGGAGATAAAACAAAAAAGACATAAAAATCACATACCTCAGACTTACTTAACCATAGAACCGTGACAACTACAAGTAAGTGTGGGAAGACAACGAATGATTAACCTTAAGTGTTCCATGAGGCGTGTAGGCACTTAGTCTACAGAGTTCGATGGAAACGCATGTGTAACACTCGTATTCGTATGGTTGAGTGTAGGGGTACCTCGCCACTCATCATTGGCGCCGTTGTTGGGAACTAAGTGTTTGTGCACTAAGTAGAACATAGGAAATTATCCACATCGTTGGGAGTTTAAATGAACCCTTAGGGTTAATTAAACAAAAAAATTATATAACGGTTAAATAGCACACCGAATTAAATCAAGATGTCTTCTTCTCATAAGAGCAATTTGCCACCTAGGGATCATACAAGAGACCGTCGGCAGTCTAACACACATAACCAAAATCTGCCAGTTCCTCAACAACATCGGGTAGTATATATTCATCCTGATGAGTATATACCCGATTTCACTTTTATCCTTCATCAGGATGAATAGCTGTGATGGAGAGACTTGCAAGGTAACATAGTGTTACCTCTAGATCGGTCAGTTCCAAACATGCTCCTCCATGCTCTTGCACAGATTGGCATGACATAGCTATACACTGAATATGTTGTAGGTGATTTCGACACAAGGGATTACCATCCCACAGAAGCACAACATTTAAGGGACTCAAGGCAGGAGAGCCACCATACATTATTGAAGGGCAAAGGGGTCCCGCACGTCCTAAGTGAAATCGGAGATGGTGAACCCATTATAACGGATTCTCCATCAAATGATGTTCCCTCTCCTAATGATGAGGAGGAGGTGAGGTATTAGAACCTGTGCTCCACGATACACAACCCTGGTTCTGATCACCGTGAACACCAACTGTTCACTAAGGGAACAACAACACATGACAAGGATGGGCACTTGGATCATCATCACGATTGGGGTCGTAGTAGCCGAAGAGAAGGTGAGAAACATCATCATGGCGATGGTTCTCCTTCTTTTTCCCCGTCATCACATCATTCACCCTCTCCTTCCACATCTGGGTGCAGCCATAAAGAGCATAATAGTGAGGATAAGGGTAAACGAGATGAGAGACCTCGACGAGAGAGTCAAGAGAGAGGATGAGGGCAGTCAAGAGAATTAAGGCATCAATGAAGGGAAAGTAGGGAACAACGTAGGCATCATAGGCATCATGAAAGAGATGATCATGACGAGCCCCTACTAGCCACCTGAAGTATGCTAGATATCACAGAGGTAGTTAGGATACCTACAAAGCATCAAAAGGATAGTCGGATCAAGCGATTAGATATGAATAACATCCCATGCTTCAAGTGGGGATATAATGCTGATCTGCAAAATCGTTTATAGGCATTCCATGATTCTTGTGCCTTGCAGAATATAGAAAATGAGTTGTAGAAACTAAAGTTGTTTCCTAGGACACTCATAAAAAAAGTTGAGGGTTGGTATCGGTCCTTAGAGCCGGAAACCATTAGGAGATGGAGTACAATGTTAGAGTTGTTCAACGATAAATACCAAACGTACTCCAGAGTGTCTAATTTGCATAAGTAGATCCAAGGATGGAAGCAGGGTAATCATGAACCCTTGGATGCTATCATGGGCCGATACTATGCATTGCTACATCGTTGCCCAGGCCATGGTTACGCACAATGGGTTCAACTCCGCCACCTCGTAGATGGGCTAAGACATGAGACTAGGAGAACCCTTGGGACTTATGCCCAAGGGAGACTATCTGAACTTAGATCCCATGAAATTCATCGATTGTTGGAGCAAGTAGCCAAAGAAGAAGGGGAAAAGAGAAAGTGCAGAAGAATATAACTGCGATCCTTCCCTTCAGAAGAAGGGAGTAAGATTTTGCAATGAAGAGGATGAGTCACCACTCAAAGAGTTGGTGAATAGAAAAACCTTGCCGCTTCAAAAGGTAACAACCGAAGTGTCAACTAAGGTGGATCAATTGTGGGATTCCTTAGACTCTAGACTTGAACTATCCTAAAAATCGTAGAAGAGTTTAAGGAGGAATGAGGTAGTGACTCTAATAAGAAAAAGAGGAGAGATTCAGGCCATGCACATGACAAGGGTAAGGGGAAAATAACTATCTCTGATGAGGGTGTGGATTTGAACATAGACAATGACGGTGGATGTGAGATCTACCAATATGACCATCCTAAGGGATGTTGTCCAATAATCTCACATCTGCAGGAGTCTGGGGTGTATGGGCTCAACCCAAGAATTAACAACCGGTAGGCACCCCGAAGGTTATCTTATCCCCAAGGTAACCTGAGATAGTTCCACCAACCGTTAACGTACTATCTAAGTGGAACTCCACCACAGCCCATCGGGCAACACCAGTAGTGGCAACACCCACAGTCATGGGGGATGCCACTGCCTAGACAACAATATCCTTATCGGCAACCAGATCCTTATGGCTATTACGTGCAGTAGTCGATTTCTCTAAGTGACTCTATGGGTCACACAACTCCACAACGTCACTACCAAGTTTAGGAATATTTTAGAAGGACTTCTTCTCCTCCCGTAGATGCTCCACATCCATACCATCCTCCAAATCCATCTTCCACTCTTACGCCGGTAGTTCCACTACCACCTGCTCCAATAATGCAAGGGGAACTCCCCACTCAACCGCAGCAACGTAATGCTACGAGAGTTGTAAACATTCAACCCATTGCTCGTTCTGACAACCGTAAGAAGAGAAGACCTTTCTTCAGAACCAAAAGCACAAAAAAGCTCTCACAACCACAAGCGGTTGAGCCTGTGCACACTTCTCCAACATACAAGGCTTTAGAGCTCCCTTCAGTCCAACAATAGAGCTTCACACATACGGTTATGTTAACGCATACCATTATCGACTGGATCAAGGTAGGACACCTTCCTAGGAAACTCTCTGATCTTGGAAGTCCCTTAATCTATCTACAAGTCACTGGGAATGAACCTCATAAGGCTCTTCTTGACTCAGGTTCTGGAGTCAACTTAATCTCATGAGAAGTGTATCAAGCCTGGAACCTGCCCCAACTCAAGAAGAGCAATATTCAACTTGAGCTGGCTGATCGGTCCATCACCATTCCCTTAGGATTGGTGGAGGACATCGTTACCACTATGTGTGGTTGGTCATACCTAGCTGATTTCCTAGTGATAGAAGTTAACAGTAGCAACGGGGGCTTCCCAATTCTAATGGGAAGGGCATGGATGAGTATAATAGATGTGTGCCTAGGGATCCATGATCTTTCCTTGGAGATATCTAAGGTAAATATTTATGGAAAGATCGAGAAGAAGAAAGTTCCGTGCATCACATATAGTGAGTCAGAGGGTGATGACATAAAGGAATGCTCAACATCTCCTGCATGTAACCAATGTGCCTGAGAAACTTTGATACAAAAGTGCCTATATGTAGCAATCACACAACAAGTAGACACCCCATGGTTGATAGCTAATTGAAAGAGAAACCCATCAACATGCATGGAACAAACTGGGGGAACAACTCACACCCACAACGAAGGCATAGATACATTAGAGTATGAGCATCACCGACTTCCACCCCTTAACCTAAAAACATCAATTAAGAGAAGTTGGACACTTTTGAAAAATTCAAATAGGTGCTCATTATTTTGGATCTCTCCCTTTTCATTCAATCATGGGGGAGATGGCCACCTATGCTAATCATTCAGGGCCCTTAGTTTTTTTAAGTTTTTGTTTTACACATTTTTGTTTTACACGTGTTTGTTTTACACATTTTTTTTGCACATTTTTGTTTTACAAATTTCTTTCACTGTTCTTATTTTTGTTTTACAACATCATTATACTTTTTCATTTTTTGTGTGTGTATGTGTGTGTGTTATCCATGTTGTAAGTTTGTCATCCAATAAGTGTTCTTAATGATGGTATGAACTGTTTTTATATTGATTGCTAATGTTTGGTTTTTACCTTTAAGTTATGATGTTGATACTAAGGTATGTTTCTTTTGATATGATAGGCAATGAGTTCACTTCATCCATACATCCACAAAAGTCTATGGTCTCTCTTGGCTTGGAACTGTACAGCCCCTTTTTCAATTCAGAACTAAAACGAATCGGTGATCGAGTATTTCTCAAACTAAGGAAGAACTCAAGGCTTGAAAAGGGTATGAATTCAAGGGAACTTGATGCATTTGTGTTGGCTATTCTCTTGGGTGCTTGGATGTTTTCTCCTCGAGTTTTCTTACCGTTTCGATGTTATCCAATTATCGAGAAGCTGAGTAAATAAAAATAAGAAGTCTTTACATGGTGTGGTTCTCACGCATAAACACATAAAAAAAATAGTGAGAATTCAAAGAACATCCCTTAGACAAAATAATCATGTGGACTAAAAGCACTAGTTATGGAACTAAAATAAACATGTTCCCTCTAACTAAGGCCCTTCTCACTTCCCATTTTCTCTTCTCCTTTGTTTCGTCAGAATGGTGGTGGCTCTTGGGGGAGGCATTCTTGTTATTCAAGTGGATGGATTGGCCAATTACATTAATGTGAAGTCACTGGATGTGGTTTGTTTAAGGCCAGACTTGGAATGGGATCTACTAAGTCACATTAATCATTAAACACACAAGGGGCTGTACACCACCTTGTTCTTGAGACTCCATTCCATTCTCTCCTTTTCATCCTTCTTTCCCCATCTATCACCTCATTGCTGCCCCCCCCATTAGTGTATATCTTGGTGGATGCATTATTTTCTTTTTGGTCAATTCTTGTGGTTAAGACTTTAACTCTTGTTCCAAATGACATCCCCAGAGCCTACAGACTCTTTGAATGTGGGTTTGTCAGGGCATTAGGGACATGAGCCTACTTTGGGGAGGACCCACTGACATTCCTATTTCGTGCATCCGTTAAATTCTTTCCCTTAACATTTTTGCAATTCACTCTATTTTTTTCATGTCCATCTTGACATCCATTCCATCAACATTATAGTTGTCTCTTTTTCTCCACCTTTCTTGTTCCTTTTTTTTCTCCATTCTATCACTACTGGAGGTTTGCTCTTAGTCATGGGGGTCCTGGTCCAATTTTTTTGATTTTCTCCTAGCCCCTACACCTTTGGTAGTCACCACTATTATGTCTCTAGATCTGCAATCAGCCATACCACAACTTAGCCAATGGACCTTTCACTGAGGCAAGGTATCAACTGCATTGAAATTCATTTACCCTTGCTAATATAAGACTGTGTTGTGTGTGTAGATGGCAATCATGCAACAATGGATTGGATCTAGAGGGAACATTTGAAATGGATCGGTACTGAAGCAGCTATGCAAGGAACGAGATCGATAGCGTGCTTACGGATGGACAAAGAAAGGTAAAATCTTGGCGTGGAAGCAGCAGACTTCTTTTCTCTTCTCTCTTCTCTCTTAGCTGCCAAATAAGGCCTGATGTCAAATGTATAAGGTGTTCAATTTTGTTGTCATGAACACTAGTTTTGTCTTGTCTTGTAATGATGATCCGTTCACATGTCATCCCATTCACCATTAGTTCCATCCAGTCAATAATCCCATACCTTCTCGATATTATTGTAAGGAAATCAAGAACGAGTTTTTATTTAGTCATGGGGGTATGATGGGACGTGATATCACATGGGCAACGATATTGCATCCCTTGCGATAGCCCGTTGTTCCCTGTGATATCGTGTACGCGATATTACAGTGTGCTGCGAAGTCTATAAATAAGAGGCAACTCTCCCTTGTTTCTAATTCTAGGCCTAGACCATAGCAAAACTTTGGCAGTTTTACCTCTCTAGAGATAGAATAATTTCCATGTGCCCACAGTAGGAACTTTAAAGTGAATGGATCTTTATTCAAGCAAATATTATACCTGAACACAAGTTTGTGTACGAAAATAAAGACGAACTTCTTGGATAAACCTTGTAGTGCATGGACTAAGCTAAATAGGGTAAATAGGAATTTATTTACTATTATTTATTATTTATCATTTAAATGCTTTATTAGTTAATTAAATCTCTCTCAACCCTTCTCCCAGAGTTAAGTGCATTCAATACGACCACTTCGAGCACGTGCATTACGCTTGGTGATCCCAGTAACGAATAGTGTTTGGTAACCAAGGTTGCATTGGTTCAGGGTGTGAATGATAAGTGGGAACAGATGTTGATGCTAGGTTAATTAAGGCTTAGTTAGTTAGTTAAATTTAGTGAATTAGTCTCTTCACCCTTCACCTCATTAGCATAGGAGATAAAACAAAAAAGACATAAAAATCACATACCTTAGACTTACTTAACCATAGAACCGTGACAACTACAAGTAAGTCTAGGAAGACAACGAATGATTAACCTTAAGTGTTCCATGAGGTGTGTAGGCACTTAGTCTGTAGAGTTCGACTGAAACGCATGTGTAACACTCGTATTCATATGGTTGAGTGTAGGGGTACCTCGCCACTCATTAGAAATCCATGAAAACACACATGCACTCAAGTAAGTAGAGAGGCACAAAAAGTGTTGAATTTCCTTGAAGTCACATCCTGTTCAAACCTTTGAATATTTTCCAAGCTTGGAAACTACCAAGACCACAAGTTCATGAAAGTTTTATTAATGAAAAAGGGACCTCATATTCCCAAAACAAGGAAAACCATAGAGTTTGTGGATGGGTGGATGACGTGGACTCACTGCTTGTTCCATAAAAATAGAATCCAATCTTAGTTATCAATCGTTAAAATTCAAAAATAGAAATTAGACATTAGAAATCAAAAATATTAAATACAAACCACCATTAGCAATAACTATAGCACCATTGTGTCATGTTGGCAATAGAGTAGTTTTATTAGAAAACAAGGAAAATTCACACCAAGATAAGGAAAAATATAAAAGAAATTGTAAAGTATATAAGAAAGATAAAATGTACTAACGATGTTGTAAAAAAAAAATTTGGAAAAATAACAAAGTGTAAAAAAAAAGGTATAAAAACAAAGAAAGTGTAAAATAAAAAGGTGTAAAACAAAAAATTAAGAAAAACTAAGGAGCCACTATAATGATTAGCATGGATGGCCATCTCCCCCATGACTAAGTTGTAAGGAGGAAATCTAAAAGATTGAGTGGGGTTGTTCATTCATTGAGGCATTGCTTCCACTGGCTTGCATGGGTTCATGCAAAAGTTTAGCTTATTGCACACTGATCAGTTGCTTTTTGTCTGGGTTCTCAGGTTTGTAGATCAACATGACCCTAGAAGGAAAGGTTTCATAAATGATATAAGGCCCTTCCCACAATGTTTGGAACTTAGTTTGTTGAGGTATGTATGTGGGGTTCCAATAGAGGACCTTGTCTCCTAGTTGAAATTTTACTTTTTGTATCCTAAGGTCACTATGCTTTTTGTTGAATGCCTTATGTACTTCATTCCAAGATAGGGCCACTAATTGATTTTCACTAGCTTGTTAAGGTTGATCAATCATTCTCTTTGTGCTAGGCTCAGGTTAAGATCTAGGTCACATGCTATTGAAAGTGTACAAAGCTCATGTTGAATAGGAAGTGTTGGTAGTTTTCCATACACCAACTCATAGGAAGAGTAGCCTATAAGAAGTTTCCATGTTGAGTGGTAGGCCCAAAGGACATCATTGAGTTTTGTACTCTAGTCCCTCCTATATTTGCTAATAGTTCTTGTTAGGATTTTTGTGATCTCCCTATTAGTAACCTCTGCTTGACTATTGGCTTAGGGGTGATAGGGTGTTGTTAATTTATGTTCAACTCTCAAGTGTTACATAAGCTTGTGAAAAGTGGTGCCTATGAAATGGGTTCCACTGTTAGAAATATGTACATGTGGCACCCAAACTTGTTTACAACATTTTGTTGTACAAACCATGTAGTAGTGCATGATGTACAGTCAATGATGGCTACTACTTTTGTCCATTTTGTGCATTAATCAATGACAACGATTATATATGCCTTTTTATTTAACATGAATGTGATGGGACCCATGAAGTCGATGCTCCATATGTTGAAGGGTTTTAGTGGTTGAAACCACTATTGAGGTTCCTCCATTCGAGCAGTCATCCCACCATCTCATTGACAACGTTCACAAGAGTAGATAAATTAGTGGGTGTCCCTAAAGATAGTTGGCTAATAATACCTTGCCATCAAGATCTTAATGACCATGAATCTCTTAGCATAGTGGCCCCCACAAAGACCCTCATGAGCATCTTAGAGAATGCACAGTTGATCAACATCAAGTACACACTAATGAACTAGGTAATCAGTGCATACCTTGTAAAGGTGTTCATTGATTTCCATGAAGCATTTGGCCTGATGGAGAAATTGTTGTTTCTTCCTATAGTCTAGATCTTGTGGCATCTATTGAGTGAGAAGATAAGTGAGGATGGAATCATACCATTTTGGTTCTGTAGGCACTTGTTCATTCATTACACTAGCAAAGAGGAGTTCATCAGGACATTGGTTAGAGAGTGGGCTCTTTTCCTCTTTGTTATTGTAACCGAGACAAGTGATTAGCGACTACATTCTCAATCCCCTTTCAAGTTACCATTGTAAGATTGAATTCTTGTAAGATTACCAACCACCGTATGACACAGGGGCTCACCATTGGCTTGTTCATGAGGAAGAAAATGACGCTATGGTCAGTGTCCACAAACACTTTATATCTGAGCACATAGTGCTTAAACTTCTCTAGAGCATACAACACCACCATTAGTTCTTTCTCCATTGTGGTGTAATTCAACTTTGCACCCACAATGCTTTGACTTGTGTAGTGGATGTAATATGGATGTTTCTTGTAATCTAACTACATAAGAACAGCTTCCAAGGCATAATTTGATGCATCTGTCATGATATAAAATGTTCTAGACTAGTCAGGTGCTCATAGAATTGGAGTTTCTACAAGGTTTTTCTTGAGGCTTTGGAATGCTTTTTTTCATTTCTTAGTCTAGATGAATGGATCATCTTTCTTTGTTATCTTGATCAACAGTTTTGCGATCTTAGAGAAATTCTCTATGAATCACTGGTAGTAACCAATGTGTCCAAGGAATAACCAAACATTTTTAATGGTTTCTAGTTGACAAGTTATTCCTTGGATGATCCTTATCTTTTCAAGGTCTATCTTAATCCTTGCTTGAGAAATTTTGTGCCCCAATATAATGTCCTCTTAGATCATCAAATGGTTCTTTTACCAATTGAGTTGAAGATTTTTCTCTATGCATCTTTTAAGCACCTGCTCAAGGTGGTCCAATGCTTGCTCAAATGTAGCACCATAGGTGGAGAATTCATCCATGAAGACTTCCATCCTGCAACCAATTTGTTGCTAAAAAATGCTCAAGACCAAGCTTTGGAATGTTGCCAGAGCATTGCACAAACCAAAAGGCATCTTGTGAATGTTATTTTGGCCTGATACTTTGACACAATTTGGATTTGGTTATAACCACTATAACCATCTAGAAAACTACAATAGCAATGCCTAGATATAGTGTCTAACACTTGATCCACAAATGATAATGGAAAATGATCTTTGAATGTTGCCATATTTAATAGCCAAAAGTTGATGTAGACAAGTCACTTGTCATCTTTTTTTAGCACAATCACGAGTGGACTAACCAACTCACTATCTATAATGGGGTAAATAAACCCTGCCTTAAGGAGTTGTTTGATTTTCTCTTTGATGATTTGCTTTAATTTGGGGTTCAATTACTGCTGTGGCTACCTCTTTAGCGTAATGGCTAGATTAGTGTAAATACAATGCTACCATATCCTAGGATCAATCCCAATGAGTTTAGGGTATGACCAAGTAAAGGCTATTGGCCATTTGTTGACCACCTTCAAGAACATTTGTTTCTATTCTGGAGTAAGATTGACATTGATGATTACCAACTTGCCATTTGTCAAAAATGCATACTTCATGTTGGTAGGTAGATTTTTCAACTCTAAGGGCTCTTGTTTAAAACTTTTAGGGATTTTCAACTCTTCCCAATTGGTATCATCATTTTCATCATTAGAGAGTTGGTGATGAACTTGCTCTAGTTCATCCATGCTTTCAATATAGGCACATGTCAAACTCTCAACAGGTTTTGTGCAAAGTGTGCTGCTTCTAAGATTAGCTATTGGCCACTAGGTATCCTCCTATTTTTTGGCTGCTATGTATAGACACCTTTGAACTTCAAATTCATCTGCACACTATTTGTATGTTTTGATAGATGTGCTCTTGATAGACTAGAGTTTCTACACACAGTTTCACTTGGTATCATTATACATGATGCATGAAACTCTCTTCTTCTCAATCTTTCCAAATTCATTCTACTTGGAAATTTCCAAGGAGATATCTCTAATAACCATTCACACATCAACAATGCTCAACCATGCCCTTCCCATAATAATTGATTAGGAAGACTCCATTGTATTTTTCAACCTTAAACACTAGAAAATTGGTAGGATAGGACCACCCACAAACAATGATCATAATGTCCTCTACAAGTTCCAAAGGAATAGTAATTGATTGGTCTACAAATTCTAGATGAATATTGCTCTTCTTGAGAGGTGGTAGGTTCCATGCTTTGTACATGTCATGGGAAATTAGATTGACATTAGAACGTAAATCAAGAACAGTCTTGCATGGCTCATGTCTAGTGATTTGCAAGTAAGTGAGAGGACTTCCAAAGTCAGATCTTTTCTTGGGAAGGTTGCCAGCCTTGATCTAATCAGAAATAGTGTGAGTTAACATAACAATGTAGATCTTAGGAGGTGTTTAGTTTGAAGGGCTCTTGAAAGGATTTGATGCAAAGGATGATGAAGAGACAAGGTAGCCAGCCACATTAGTTTGTGAGGAATTTGAAGGATTTTTGGCTTAAAAGAATAGTCATTTTTGGGATCTGGGTTTTGAACCATTCAGTTGAAAAGTTAGTTGTAAGTTGAAAACCCTAGTTGCATTATGTTGTTGTGGATGTAGTAGAATTTCACCCTGCATAGATGAAGCAGGAGGTAATTGGGTTGAGGGTGGAGGAGTATGTGTTAAAGGATGACAAGGGTGATATGGATATGGGGTTTCCCTTCTGGTAGATGGAGAATGATTTTTGTAATACTCTAGAGGGTAGTAGTGGTGCTAAAAAAGAGCATGACTAGAAGAGTCACATAGAGACATTAGTTGCTAAAAATAGTACCCATATGGATTTGGCTACCTATAAGGGTACTACTACCTTGGTGGTGGCATCCCCCAAGACTATGGATGTTGCCACTACTAATATCACTTATACGATTGTGGTGGAGCTCCACTTGGATAATAAGCTTGTTGTTGTCAGTGGAGCTGCCTTGGATTTCCTTGAGAATAAGGTAGTCTTCTAGGTGCTTGCCTTCTCGCCAATTTAGAATTCAACATGTACACCCTAGACTCTTGTAAGTGTGACATGACAGGGCAACATCCTTTAGGATGTTTGTATTGGCAAATGTCACATCCACCATCATCATATGATTTTTTCTCCATAACTTCTTCTACTGTAGTAGCTTTGCCCTTACCCCTTTGGTAGGCATGTTCAACTTCTTTTGACTGTTTATGGTTATGGTCACTACTTTGCTCTCTTGATTCTTCTACAATCTATAAAGTAGTTTGGAATTTTGATCTATAAAGTAGTTTGGAATTTTTCATCTAATGAATCCCACAATTTATCTACCTTTTTCCAAAATTTTAGACATTGATTTTTGGATCAACAAAGTCTTTCTATTCACCACCTCATCAAGTGGTAACTCCTTCTCATTGTTGCAAAATTAGACCTCCCTTTTTCTAATGGAAGGATCCCTATTATATTCCTTAGCACTTTTTTGTTTTCTCCATTCTTCTTCTTCTTTTACTACCTGATCTATCAGCCTTTGGATTTGATAAGATCTAAGTTTTGATAGTCTTCCTTAGGCAGGCATAAAACCCAAGAGTTCTTCTTATTTTTGATCTGAGTCCATCTATGATGTGGCGAAGTTGTTCCCATTGAGAATAACCATGATAAGGGTGTCAGTGTATGAGAGAATAGTATTTACCCATGGTGGCATCTAAGGATTTATGTGTTCGTTGCTTCCATCCTTGGATTTGCCTTCTTAGATTAGACACTTGGGAGTACATATGATATTTATCATTGAATAGCTCTAGCATTATACTCCACTTGCAAATAGGTTCCAACTTCAAGGATCAATACTAGCATTCTGCTTCCTTGATGAGTGTCCTAGAAAATAGCTTTAATTTCTGCCACTCATTTTCAATATTTTGTATGGCACAAGCATCATGAAAGGCTTGAAGATGTGTTTGTGGATCAAAGTTATATCCCCCTCAAATCTATGGATATTGTTCATGTCAAGTCACTTGATCCAACTATCTTTCACATGCTTAGTTGAAATTTTCATTACCTCTGCGATACTCTACATACTCCGAGTTACTAGCAAAGGCCTATCATCATCATTATTTCGATGATGCCTATGAGGTCCTCTACTATTCCTTTGTTTATGGTGGGCCTAGTGATCATTATTGTCTCATTATTCACCTTCATCACAGTTGTGCTTTGGCAACGTCTGTTAGAACTAGAAGAGGAAGAAGAAGATGTAGATGAAGAGGTTGAAGAAGGAGGAGGATTACCACCACCATGGTATCTACCACCTCCTCTACACTTATCATGGCTATGTTCATTGGCTTTCTTGTCATCCTGATGCTTGCTCGAGTCCCTGCTTGGACTCCCACTTTTTCCTAAATCCAAATTGTTGATAGTGGATTGTAGCTTTAGGTTCAAGCCCCCATCACCAATGTCAAGGGGTGAAGAATCTTCATGTTGAGAACCCCTAGAGGGAGGATCCTCATTATCATTTTGGTGGAGTAGGAACAAGTGATTGGTGAACTATTTCACCTTCATAGTTTCATGATGCTTCTGCTGGTGTCGATCTCTCCTATGTTGCGTTTTAATGGGATAGTAGTCCCAGTAGTTATAGTCATGCACAACATACTCTTCTTGAAGATCTTGGATGTCCAACCTTCTAAGAGTTTGGAGCATCATCCAGGGCATAGATCGATTGGGAGGCATTGCAATGTTTTTCTCCATATCTTGTCACTGTAATTGTTTATCTTGATGCAAGATAAAGGTGAAATTAGGCACATACTCATCTGGATAAGTATATATCACCTTGCATTCTTGAGGCACTGATAGTTTAGTATCATTGTGCTTATGAGAAAAATACATTCTACAATTAAGATAAGTTATTAGTGTGCTTAAATTATTATATTTATTTTTAGAATGATTTTTAACCTTAGAGTTTGTCTAATGATGTTAATGATTTTCACTATAGCCAAATAGTGCATGTTTCAAACAAAAAGAATCCTCAGCAACGACACCAGTGATGAGCAGCGAATACCCCTATGCTCAACCATACAAATCACTAAGCATTTATGCATGATCCGGTCAAATTCCATGAAATCTATGGCTTTTGGTACATTAGCCTATAGGAAGTGAACTTGCCCTAACAGTCATTCGTTGTCTTCTCAATTACACTTGTGATATGCAAAGGTATAGTTAAGTGTAATCGAGGCATATGATTTTTATTATTTTTATGTTTTACATTTTGGGTGCTTAAAATAAAGGATGAAAATAATGAAGTAATTTAATTGCAAATTTAATCTAACTAACTACACCTAACTAATCCTAACATAAACATCTATTTCCACTTATTGTACACATCTTGAACATGTTTAGTGCTACTGAGTTACCAAACATTAAGAATTAGTGGGATTACCAAGTACTAAGCGTATGCTCAAAGTGGTCATACTTATGTGCTTAATTAATCACTACTTAATCTAGCTTAGTTTAGACTAATTAATTATTTAATTACTTAAAGCATTAAAGGAAATTGTATGAGACATTAAATGCATAAATAAATAATTAATATATTTCCAAGTGTTGTAAGGTTTATCAAAAAAGCTTATCTTTATTGCCACACACATTGCTATGCTTAGGTACAAAAGTGCTTAAATAAAGATCCATATACTCTTGACTCCTACTATAGGCACTTACAAAAATATTCTAACTTTCAAATGATAAAACTGTAAGAGCTCCACTACAACTATGATAATACATGCCATAAACATGGCAGGTGAGCACGTATTTATAGGAAAAAATAGATACTACATCGACTGGGCCCTGTCAATGCATCAAATCATGTGTTGATGAGGCCTAGTTGATGGGGTCTAGTCGATAGGGCCCAATCAATGCAACCAATCCATGATTCATTAGTTCCCATATAACATACCCATATAATATTGTAGAATAAATGACAACTTGAAAACTTTTTCTTTTAATATTTCAAGCCCATGATCATGATGATTTACATTTTTTTTAATTGCATATAGAAACTTAATTCCTCCTATGATTCTTTCCTTGATACATTTATCCCATATGTAGTTACTCACATAATGAAGAGTTAAGTATCTATGGAATTCCCTATTTTTACATTTGTAGTCACACATTGAAAATTATAATTGGATTTCTTGTGTTCCAGATCATTACTTTTATTTTCTTAGCATTAACTTACAAGTTAGAATACAAACAAAAATTTTCTAGAATATGCAACATATTATGCATTCTATTCTTAGAAGTAGAAATTAAGGTGACATCATTTGCATGAAGAAGTAGGTTCAATGTACAAGATCTTATCTTGATAGCATTTTGATAGTTTCTTGTACATATCTAATCTTGCAACTCATCAACAAAGAGACCAAATAGAGTTAGGGATAAAGAGCATCCTTGCTTTACTCTAATTTTTCTCTAGAAAAAAAATTATCCCTTGAATTCTTGTCTTTCATCTGAATGACAACTTCTTCATATAGCTTTGAATGAGTAGATATGCTCAATGCCCAACCATACGATCCATAAGCATTGTGGTAGACTATGCCATAATTTGTGAATTGAACTAGTGGAATATCTAAATAGTAAAATGTGAGATTACAAGTTGTTATCTTTTCACTTAGACTAGTAGTGGCTCTTATCTTTATATATTTTAGTCTAAAGTTAGGTGTATGATCATGATCTTGTTTGGGCTTTAATAAAACTAAGTAGAAATATAAAAATTAACTAATTAATCTAATGAATAATAAAGTAAACTCTAAGCTAACCTACGTGATGAGTGTTTGATCCCTAGTTTGCCATACACATCTTGAATTAGTCTATTTGCCACTAGGATTACCAAGTAATTCACTATTAGCCATACCAAGCAATCTTGTTTCTAAGATTACCAAACAATATTATTGCTAAGATTACTAAACAAATACATTATGCTTGAAACTGATCATGCTCATTTTGCATATAACTATAGTGCATTAGGAATGTAAATATTATGCTAAATTACAATGAACGTAAATCCAAGAAACTTAATCTATTCTAGGTCAAAGTGCTATAATGGAATGAATTCAATCTTGATCTTTATTATTGATAAAAGACAATTTAATTTTTTGTGTCAACATAGTAGTATTGATGCATCAGTGTTGACATATTTCTTGCTTCATCAATGTGTTAGCATTTATACAAACCTAATAAATTCCTATATAAGTGTGTGCACTCATTGCATTTAGGGCATAGTTGGTTATTTCCTTAGGAGAACTCTTACAATTTGTTTTTTAGTCTTAGAAAATAATAGTAAGTACCCACAACATAAATATGAGTAAGTTGTATGATGCCTTATTTGAGTGGATTGTGCTTGAACATAATTTATGAGTGGAAATAAGGTTGAGATTTATTCCCATTCATTATAACACATTGACTTAGAATATAATTTACTTTTAATGTAATTTAATTACTATGCAACTTAGTTTAATATTTAGATTTTCATTCATATTACTCATTGGCAGAATAAGCACGATCCGTTTCAAGTGTAAAACATATTCACTTGCTAATCCCACTAACACTATCGCTTAGTTAGCCTAGTAGCATAATGCTTGACAATCCTAGTAGTGGGTATGTTCATTTAGGGCATGTACAACAAGCTAGGAACATACACTCATTGGCTTTATACTAGACTAGATTTATTTCTTGTACTTAGGTTAATTAGGTAGACTTTAAAATTTTAACATTTTAACATTTTAATATGTTTAAATAATAATAATAATCTAATCATGTGTTTGAATCACACTTTACCATACACATTAATCCCACATACAGGTAATGAGAATACAATGATCAACATTTAGTTATCTAAAGCATATAGACTAGACTTAGTCCAAGAAATTTGACTAGATTGCATGTGAATACTTGTGATCTATATGGTTGAACATAGGATCTACTTTGCCACTCATCAATCATAGTTCATAAAATATGTCTAGGTATATCCAACTTGAATAAATATGTCATATAATCAACTTGAAACGATGCTAGGAGAACTTTCTAACTACTGTAGGAATTTAGAAAATAAACAAAGTCTCGTTATCTATTGTCGAAATGGTCTCATAAATCTAGTGGGTGAATAGTATTTATAGACATTTATTACTATTGTAGATATGATATTCAACTAATTGATGATACCTTATTCAACATTTGTTAGCTTTTATATTGCTACCATCAATTCTATAAAGATGCCTAATTTATTTAGGCTTAACACTAATGTTTTACAAATTCTAAAATCATATGCTTTTCCAAAGTTAGCAAAACAAATAAATCATTTTCTATGAGGCTTTTTTTTTGCAAATTTTATATTATATATAAGTGTAACTAAGTAGTTAATGGTGAAGTGGTTATTCCTAACATATTACTTTGTGTTCTCTTTTGCCTAAATGCTAAATCTTTTTTTAAGAATAGTATCTAACAACTTAATAAAGATATTACTCGCAACTATCATGTAATAGTTCTTAAAACTATTTCTATCTCATATTTTATAAATAAATATTGCCTTACTAACTTTAAATCGATGGTACAAGCCATTATCCATAATTTTGTTTGGTTGATAACAAATTTCTCTATGAATAAAAGTCCTTACCCATTTAAGTAATTCAACATACAAACAATTAGAATCAATAGGTTTTCTAATAGCCAATTTATTAATGCCTTTTGTTACTTAATTTAGAGTAAAGATAATGGATACATGATAAAAACAAAAACAACAATTATAAAGTTCTCTTAAAAATAAAATATCATGAAAAGCATACATTTTATGAAAAGATAAAGTGAGCAATGAAGAAACTTTGCCCTAATGTAGTTCCCAAAACTTTTGGGCTTCTTTCTAATCATGTATGTAAAATGATTCTATTGTTTTTTGATAAATATCCTCTTCTTTTTCCCAATTACACATTTATACTACTTAATTCGATTTTGTCTTTATTCCCTATCAGCTATTTAAATATCCCTTGTAACATGTACGCATTCATTATCAAACCAATTTTTTGAGCATTATTCTTATGATCATTGGTAACTTGTTTAATTGCATCTAATAAAATTTTCTTAAACTGCTTTAACTTCTTAAAATGTCCTTCAAAATCCATTGATTTTGTACCATCTCTTTATATTTTTCTTTGATCTCTTTTATTATTCTTATTAGATACACTTTCTTTTTCTTCTTCTTTTCTACCTCACCAAATACACTCATTTGGAAGAGAAATCACAAATGATGATGAAATGATTCTGCTAGCTTGTTTTCCACTTTAAACTTTGTGATATATTGAATATTTTCAATAGAAGAAAAAGCAAATCAATACAAGATTTATCTTAAGGTCCTGAATGTTGCAAAATGTGAAAACCTTATTAGACCATTGTAGATTAGTGGACCTAGTGCCTTTGTCTATTCTAAAATATGTTCTATCCTTCTATTAATATTTTTTTCTTCAAAGCGTTGCATCCAAGAATAATTTGGATTAATTTACACTATACCATTTTCACTTCACTACTGAATAATTTATATTTGTTATGACTCTACTCCAGCATTAAAATTTTGAAAAACAAAAGAAACCCCTTCTATTCTAAATTCTACAATATCTATTTGTAAATGCTAAAAAGATAGTCTCTAAACACACTTGCATTATTGTAGAGTATAGCTTCTTTGAGAGAAAAATAACAAAAAGAAAAAAGTGCAATAATGTTGGTAATGGATTTTTAACCAAATATATTTCTTATATTCATCTATCTTATTTAACTACAAAAACTCCAAAGATTTCCTAACTAAGGAAGTAATACCTTTGGAGGATCTTCCTCTTCTATCTTAATTTTGGAGTAGAAAAATCTCTTAAGCCCTTATCCTCCCACATTTATACCAAAATCAAAAATATCAAAATAGTCAAAGAAACCAATAATATTCAAGGGGAAAATTTTATTTGCAATATTATCATTAATATTAATAAATTCATAGCATAATAAGCCTATATGTTTCATTAGAATAATGTGCAATGTTACTAAATTCTATAGGGAATCCTTCAAGAAAATCATTTGTTTCTATATCATTTTATGAACTATCAAATGATTAATTTGAATCCCTTGCTTAATAGATTTTTAGAAGGTATGTATTTGTGTAAATTTTGGGTCATTTATCTCAACCTTTAAGCTTTTTGAATCATGTAAATTTGGTCTAGAAATATGAAGATTTGTGATGAAGCATCATTTTCTAAAATTTATCAGTCACATACAACCTCACATATGCTACGTCACATCTGCATCAATGCATCCCCATTGAGGCATATTAATTAGTTGCTACATCACATCTGCTATGTCATAGCTATGTCAATGGAGCTTGAGATGCATCAATGCATATGCATTAAGGCAATCTCTATATTTGCCTATATAAATACACACATCTTCCATGTATTTAATACCATTTGGTCGGTAGGTAACTAGACTTTGTTAGTCTTATTTTTTAATTCTTGTAATAGTTAGTGATTGTCCACAATGTGGATTTGATTTGATGATATGATGTCTTATTCAAGTGGTATTCTACCTCGACACAATCTAAGAATGACAATAAGATCAAGATTGATTCCTATTCATTGCAGCAATTTGAGTTGGAATATAATTTACTTTTAATGCAATTTATTTCCATGCAATTAGCTCAATATTTATATTTTCATGCATGAATATTTACCAAAATAATTGCTACCAGTTTGACGCGTAATGTGTAACTTTTTGGTAACCCAATAGTGATATTGCCTGATATGCCTAATAGTGTGTCACTTGGTAATCCTAGCAATGGTTACACCAATTCATGACATGTACAATAAGCAAGAAATGAACACACATAATCTTTGGACTAGTTTAGGATTTAATTTCATTATTAATTAGATTAAATAATTAATTCCTATGTTATTAATTAGTTTAGTTCAAGCCCCCAATAATATCATAATCATATGCCTTACTTTATAGTAAACCATACATGCTAGAACTATTGCTAGTTCATGCTGGAAGATGATAACCAATAATAAATGCTTAAAAATGCAAATACCATACTAGTCACATGCATGAAATTCGAACAGATTGTGCATGAACTCTTGTGATTTGTATGGTTGGGCATATGGAAATCTCGCCTCTTATCATTAGCACCATTGCTAGAGATGGTGCTAGTAATCTAAATTAGTTATACTATAAATGATCATTGTAAAAATTATTAATGATTCATCTTTTAGAAAAGATTAATATTTTAAGTCACACACCTTATTAATTGAAACATGTCTTCTGAAAATAGGGTCAATAGTCCATCACATGATGAGAATGCTAGTAGGAGTAATGATAGAATTTATACCGAAGAGAATTGGGTGAGCCAGTAAGCAAGGGTCTAATATGCTTATTTTGACCCTTACTACATTTAAAGACCATCTTTAGCTATTGTGGATAATCTTAAAGCAAAAGGAACAAGTCCTAGATCAAGGAGGGCCTCGAAGGTTAAGACCTTAAGCAAATTTAGAGGAGACAATTTAAGAGACCATAGGGGAGGATATATTAGCCATGCTGGTTCTCCCAATTTATCATCTTTCTCTTCATCTTCATCATATCATTTTGATAAAGATGAATGTAGGTATGAAGATAGAGCTCTACTAAGAAATCAAGATGGAGATAGAAATAGAGATCAAACATTGAATATAAGGCTTCAAAGGGAGCACAAATGAGGCTATCATAATTAGGAAAATTGAGGTAGAGATTATGACCACAATATGTTTGACAATGATGGATCCTTGTTGGCTACTAGAAGCATGATACATATCAATGAGGTTGTAAGAATACCTCATAGGCATCAAAGGGAAAGCCGCTCAACTGAGTTGATATTAATAGCATTTCTAAATTTAATGAAGGTTACAATTCTAATCCACAACATTATTTATGAGCCTTCCATGATGCTTGTGCCTTGAAGAATATTAAAATTAAGTGGAAAAAGCTTAAGTTGTTCCCTAGGACACTAATAAGAGAAGTCGAAACATGGTACAAATCATTGAAACTAGATTCAATCCACCGGTGGTCTACAATGCTCAAGCTCTTCAATGAAAAGTACTAAACCTACTATGGAGTATCCAATGTGAGAAATCAAATTCAAGGATAGAAGCAAGAGAACCATGAACCCCTTTTTGAAGCCTTAGGTAGATACTATTCTCTACTACATAAATGTTGAGGTCATGAACCTTTTCAAAAAGAGAAGCTTCATCACATCATAAATGAACTCTGTAAAAAAATGAGGAATACCCTTGGGATCTATTCCTAAAGAAGATTATTAGAACTAAGAGCCCATTGGATATAAAAACTAATTAAACATGTGGCATAAGAAGAAGAAGAATTGTGTAAAAGGAAGAACATAAAGGAGTATAACTTGGACTCAACCCTTTGTAATAAAGAGACCAATATTTGTGATCAAGAAGAGGCATCTCTTGATGAGGTGCTTTCAAATATAATATTACCAATAGAAAATTCCATCACTGAGATTGTGATATAGATAGATAATATGTTAGATTTGATGGATGAAAAAATTGCAATGACCTTGAAAGTCAAGAAAGGATAGAATAGAAAAGAATAAGAGAAAGAGATAAAAAGAAGAAAAAGAATAAGAAAATAGACAAGGATATTTATTGGTAAAAAGAAAAGTCCATAGCAGTAAAATATATTATAGACTCAAATTCAGAGGAGGAGGATGGCTGTGACATCTATTAATATAAATATTCAATGAGTTACTGCTTAATCATGTTACATCTACAAGAGTCTAGGGCTTACGCTTTCAACTAAAAGTTTTGTAAAAGCAAATTCCTAGAAGATTGCCCTATTCATAAGACAATTATAGATAGTCCTACAACCAATAGTACTATCTGTAGCGACAGAAAATGTCGGCAGCTGGAAATACCGACCAATATTCCGGCGTACACAGTTTTAGCCACGGATCCGCGCGAGGGCTATGCTGGAAAAACGAATCCGCGGTGCCCTGAACGGTCTTGTCGATCAGACAGGGACTTACGGGTCAGTAAAACAATGTAAAGCGCGTAAAAGATAGCGGTCTGATTTCGCGGGGGCATAAAACAAAGGAAAAAACGATGCGATCGGATTGCGACAGCGATAATGCTAAGTACGATAATAGGAGGCTGGCAAAAGAAAAACACGTAGCTTCAAGATCTACACTTTGACTCACAGATGTATATCAACTGTATGAGAAATTACACTGGGGAATCCCCGATTACAGCGTGTGAAACAAGCACAAAACAACAAGCAAAACGGTCTGAACAGAAATTCGATCTACCTTGTGGGCTAAGCTTAGATACACGGCAGGCCAAGCTCCAACCTCTACCAATCAACTGTGTCTGATCGATAAATTCTTTTCAGCAGAAAGATTCTTCCTGTCACCGATGCTCAAATCTGCGCTCTGCTTCGGCTGTAAAGTGATGATGTCCACAATTGCCAAAGCGCTGGTTTCTGTATTTCTGCTCCAAAGTGCTAAGTGCTCTGGTGCTCAGAAGTATGCTAACCTGAATTTTTGCCAACCCCGGTATTTCTGTCAATTGAGGCATTTATAGGTCGCGACGCTTCCTGGAAAAGGCATAACCCTGATGACGTAGGTCCCGGATATTGCGGGCTCTGCTGGCATGATCTTTTAAGTCAGGCTGTGACTACGCACAACACGCTTGTTTGCGTGTTGTGCGTGTAAGAAATGGACATATGCTAAGCGTGCTTTAATTGTTTTCAGGGTGTATCACTCATCCGCGTTGCGTTGCGTGTATGAGCGTACTGATGTAGAAATAATGAGTTCAAGATCGTTTTACGCTCGCCACGCAGCTGTGCGTGGCAAAGCGTAACTGTAACGTACGCTCACTACGCAACCGTGCGTGGTGAAGCGTAAACCAAGTTTTAACTTACGTTCGTCACACAACTGCGCGTGATAGAGCGTAAACAATGCACAACTTACGCTTACCACGCAGCGGCGCGTGGTGGAGCGTAAGGAGCGTACAACTTTGAATCATGACCCACGCACTGGTACGCACCACTGCGTAACGAGCGTAAAGGCCACTTATGTTATGCGCCGCAAGAAAAGTGCCAAGTCGTCGTACCTTTCTGGATTTTACCTTTAAACTGCTTTGGAGCTTATTACGCTCATCACGCCGCCGTGCGTGATAGAGCGTAAACTTGTCCTTGAATAAATTCGCCGTTGGCTGTCTCGGAGCTTATTACGCTCATCACACTGCCGTGCATGATAGAGCGTAAACTCGTCCTTAGCCAAATTCGTCATTAGCTGTCTTGGAGCCTATTACGCTCATCACGCTGCCGTGCGTGATAGAGCGTAGACTCGTCCTTAGCCGAATTCGTGGCGCGTTCTTGCTCAAATTACGAATCTTCGCCTGAGGTCGACCCGTAATTTTCACGGTGTTTCAATGGCCCCTCTTTGTTGACGGTTAGAGGGCTTACCCGAAAAACGCCGACAAAGAATGCGAAGCACCGGATTGGTAGAAGCAAGAACAACGTGCATCCATGACTACTCAGGTGTCTGCTCTATTTACGTAAAAGGAAGATTGACGAGTATGAGAGGTAGAAGGGTGTAAATGAAAACAGGTTCGGGGAAGATGCAAACGGTGTTTTTATTTATGTTAACAGGAATGCTTTTAGACGGGTGTTGCGCATCAATCTGAGATATCTCTGTTACAATTGTAGCAGGAATGCGTACAGAAGGAGCATTACGCACCACTTTCTGCGATGTCTCTGCTAGCGTGGGTGCGGAAAACGAAGATTTGCGTATGTGAATGCGGCGTATGGGAATTGGGTGGTGGGGAAGAAGGAAACCAGGATCAAGGGTAGACGCGGTCGGGAAGAAATGTGCAAAGCTGAGTGGGTGGGCAAACCTGAGCAGCCATTTCAGCACGTTGTCGTACTTCGCCGCTCAGATGGACGCACCTTTGAATGACATCTTCCAAGTTAAGCAGCCTGCAACCACAAAAGGAAACAGAGGACGCCATTGCTTATGGACAAAAGACGGGGTCCTTGGAGTCCATACTATCTAAAGTTAGCTGGAGCTGATGTACTGGAACTGCTGAGCCAGAGCACTTGGGCGGAGTCGCCAATCCTGATGATTCGGCACTGCATACCTTCGCCAAATGGCATCAGATACGGTGCAGCTCATTGGTTGCACCGGGAGCCGGCCAGATGTATTTGGGAAGCCGACGTCCGATAGCGAGGATTGGCGGAGACTCCTGGGGCCATGACCAATGAGGATGTCGTTGGGGCTTCCGCTAACGAGGCTAAACTCCCAGAGCTGCTTCCGCCACGGTGGACGTGATGGCGGCATCTCCGAGGGATCAGTAAGATGCCTCTGTGCCTGTCCGAGGAATCAGTAAGATGCCGGAGGGTGGGGACGCCGGAACTGTCTCAGCGTCCCACCCAGTCGGCCGTGCAGGTGTATCAGAGATGATCACGCTCGCTTGATGTGCCTGAGTCCCAGTTTTGAGTCCTGGTGGACTACTGTTACTGATTTTAAGTCTCAGCGGACCATGGTCCCAGTTTAAAGTCCGGGCAGACCGAGGAGTGCTAGTTTTACGTCGTAGCGGACGGTGGTCAGGCTGGTTTATGGTATCAGCAGACCGTGCTGTGGATGTCAGTTTTATGTCATGACCCAGGGACAAAGCTGTGCTAGTTTTACGTCTCAGCAGACGGCTACTTACCTGTGCCAGTTTAGCGTCGTGGCGGACGCGTGCAAAAGATGCCAGTTTTTCGTCTTGGCGGACCTGTACAACTTTGCCAGTTTTACGTCGTAGCAGACGGTTACCATGTACCAGTTTAGCGTCGTGGCGGACGGGTGCAAAGTATGCCAGTTTTACGTCGTAGCAGACGTGTAGTGCCAGTTTTACGTCATAGCAGACGAGTGATGCCAGTTTAACGTCGTAGTGGACGAGTAATGCCAGTTTAACGTCGTAGCGGACGAGTAATGCCAGTTTAACGTCGTAGCGGACGATAACCGTCATACCTGCTGTCGACACCTTCGTTGCTGCTAGATGAAGTACCGCTTTAGATACACATGATTCACAGGATTTGCGAACTCGTTGCCGCTGACGTCTGCCAATTTGAACGCCCCGTTGCTGTATGCGTCGGTTACCAAGAAAGGGCCTTCCCAGTTTGCAGAGAACTTGCCTACTGGTTCACGCACAGCCTTGAGAACCAGGTCTCCTTGTTTGATCGGACGCTGCTAAAGATTATGATGATGCTTTTGTCTCTGTTTATCCTGATATTTCTCAATTGCCTCAAGAGCCTGTATCCGCTTCTCTTCCAATGACTCCAAGTCCATTATTCGAGCCTCGGTGTGTTGAGCCTCATTTATAATGGTGGAGAGGACCATTCTCAGAGAAGGAATTTGCAACTCGAGAGGTAGCACCGCCTCAGATCCGTAAACTAGGCTATAGGGCGTACTTCCTGTAGCTGTTCTACAGGTAGTACGATATGCCCATAGCACGTAGAGGATCTGCTCATGCCACCGCCTTTTGTTGCCGTCGAGCATTTTCTTGAGTAAATTGATTATTATCTTGTTCGATGCTTCAGCTTGACCATTTGCCTGCGGGTAATAAGGGGAGGAAAAGGACTGCCTGATGCCTAGGTTGTCACAGAAGGATTTGGTATCCACGCTACTAAACTGTGGCCCATTGTCGGTCACAATAGTCATTGGGAGACCAAATCGGGTTACAATGTTATCCAAGATGAAATGGCAAACCTGTTGGGATGTAATTTTCCGCAGGGGGACAGCTTCTACCCACTTCGTGAAGTACTCGGTGGCGGTAATGATGAAGCTATGTCCTGCGGAAGATTTTGGCGTGATGGGTCCTATAATGTCAAGTCCCCATCGTTGGAATGGCCATGTTATCTGTGTGGTGTGCAACTCTGTGGGTGACACGTGGATGAGGTTGGCGTGACGTTGACACGTGTCACAGGTCTTAACCTTTGTCAAACAATCTCTTTCCATGCGTGGCCAGTAGTACCCTAAGCGACGGATTTTTAGGGCCATAGCCCGTGGTGCTACGTGGCCGCCGCACAGTCCCTCGTGAACCTCGCTAACGATGTGTTGTGCTTGGTCTGCGTTAACGCAGGTGAGCAATACGCCATCAAAGGAGCGTCTGCAGAGAGTGCTGTCTCCGATGATGACGTAGTGCCTAGCGCGTTTACGGGTTGCGTCTTTTTGCGCGCGCGTTAAAGCAGCTGGTAACTCACCCTGTAAAAGATAAGATTTGATATGATCGTACCATTCAGGCGTGCTTTCCTCGGTGAGAGAGGAGATTTGCGCCGTCTGAATGATAGGGTCTGCGCAGTCTGTAATCAATGTGGGGCAGGTGTTAAGCAAGTGCGACGGCACGTGTAAAGCCAGAGTGGCCAGTGCGTCGGCCAGCGTGTTGTCAGTCCGTGGGACGTGCTGGGCGTCGAAGGTCATAAATCGCCTCAGAAGATCTTTAGCCTGATTACAATAGGGCTGCAAGTGTACCGCTTTGCAGGCGTAGACTCCAGTGATTTGATTTATGACAAGCATCGAATCGCCCCTAATTGCCAGGTGTTGAACATCGAGTTCGCCTGCACTTAATAGTCCCCTGAGGAGCCCATCGTACTCTGCCACGTTGTTCGTACAAGGGAAGGTCAATCGATAAGCATGTAGACGCACATCCTCAGGCGATAGCGTAAGAACAATGGCCGCACTGCCGCCTCTGGCGGTTGAAGCTCCATCGAAATACAATGTTGCTTCGAGGCCTGCCGAAACAGGGCTTAAACTATGCACATGCTCATCAGGAAATTCTGGCTCTACAGTTGCGTGGTTGTCAATTGGTGAAGTTGTTAACTGGTCTGCTATTGCTTGGCCCTTCGTGGATGATTGGCCAATGTAGTGGAGGTCGAGCTCCGCGGTGATAGCCTTCCAGCGAGCGATTTTGCTACTTTCGTACAAACTATGCGTAATGGCCCTAAGGATGTTATTTTTACAAATGACGTTAACCTGACTGCGAAAAAGGTAATGCCTACATTTCTTGAGCGTAAAAACTAATGCTAAGCAATTACGCTCAACGTCGTTATATCTCGTCTCGTATGCACACAGAGCGTGACTCAGGTAATAGATGGGCATTTCTGACCCATCCTCCCTTTTCTGACAAAGCAACGCTGCTATTGCTACGTTCGAAGTGGCGAGGTAAATGAAGAAAGGTAGGTCCCTTTGTGGCGGGAAAACTGTTGGTAAATGTTGCAATTCCTGTTTTAGACTGTCAAACGCACGCTGGCAATCGTCGGTCCATTCAAAATTAACCCCCTTTTTCAGCAAGTGTTGCATGGGATGTAATTTGTCGGTTAACTTTGAAATGAACCTGCGTATGAACTGTAGACGGCCCTGTAACCCGCGTAGTTGCTTGAGATCTGTGGGAGGTTGTAACGTGACAATGGCTTTGACCTTATCAGGGTCAACTCGTATGCCAGCGTCTGATACCACAAACCCCAGCATGCGTCCGATTTTGACTCCGAATACGCATTTTTTTGGGTTAAGCCGGAGCTCATGCATGGAGCATCTTTTGAGGACTAACTCCAGGTCCTCTGAATGATCTTCCGACTTCAAAGACTTCACGGCTATGTCATCTACATAATCATTCAGCCTTCCTAGGAGGTAATCGCTAAAGATGTACGTCATGGCTCGTTGATACGTTGCTCCGACGTTCTTCAGACCGAACGGCATCATGGTATAGCAAAATGTTCCCCAGGGTGTCATGAATGTTGTCGTTAATTGGTGTTCTGGGTTAATACGAATCTGATTATAGCCTGAAAAGCCATCCATGAAGGATAGAAGCGCATGCCCAGCTGTTGTATCCACTAACTGGTCGATACTTGGCAGTGGGAAATTATCCTTGATTGTGGCCTTGTTCAAATCCCGGAAGTCTATGCATATGCGTATACCCCCGGTCTTCTTTGACATGACCACAATGTTAGATACCCAGTCCGACTAATCGACCGCGCGGATGAAACCAGCCTGATACAGTTTAGTGATTTCATCACACACTGCTAGTGCGATCTCTGGTTTGACTTTGCGTGCCTTTTGCCTAACTGGTTTGATCTGCGGGTCGAGGATAATGTTATGCTGGATTAATCTAGGATCTAACCTAGGCATATCCTCATATGACCATGCAAAGATGGTGATGTTGTCCTGCAGGACCTGTTTTATTGCGTTGTGCATTTTCTCGTCTAGCAAGGAACTGACCTTGAGCGTCCTGGTCTCACCCCTATGCGTAACGATAGGGACCTCACTAATGGGATCCTCGGTTATGTCCCCAGCTTCCAGGTCTAGCGTGCGCGTAGACTGTTCCGGCCAGTCTGGGGATGTCTCCGATGTTGCTATGGTTACGCCTGCTAAAGGGGGGGTTGCGTCTACTAATGTAAAGTCAAAAGGTCTAGTTAACTGCCCGTATGGGCCTGTCAAGGTTAAAGGTGCTGAAACCGTGATGTCCATTCTCCGTCTGTCCTGCAAAACCGGCAAGTGCGTAAACGGTTAGGAGACAAGTGACAGGATGTTGCTAAGCGTGGAACGCTAACTGAAATTTTGAATGTTGGTGACAGAGCTTGTAATCAATGTAACCCGATTACGAGGCGATAAGATGTGGTAGTTTAACATCATTTCGGACAGTGAAGCGTGCGATGTCGATCGAATTAATACCAAATTTTCGGATTCCGTTTCGGGAAAGTTCCGCTTTAATCCAATATCAAGTCGGCGATCTTCGCGTATAAGTAGGTGGTTTTTTGATGAAATTGGTCGCTAGCTATCTGGATTTGAATTTCACAAGGAAGAACAGAGAAAGAAGCAGAGCAAAGAGCAGAAAGAGCAGGGAGAAGGAAAATAGGCGACAGAGGCGTATAACCTGTCTAATATCTATAAGCGAGCTGTAAAGAAACTCTGCGACTATCGTGATGGCACCAAAGGCAAAGAAGCAGAATTCCAAATTGGCGAAAATCGACGAAGTGCAGGCAAGCCTGAACCGTGTTTCGCGGGCGTTGATTGATGTCTGCGACCCGACGCCTCTCAACCGGTAGGCGATTCTTTACGCTCGGTCTATATAGCTTTTTTTTTGTTTCGTTTGTTCAAATGTCTTTAGCGTGAATGCGTGCGTCAAATTATGGACCTCGGCTTAGTGCGAGGGTTTTGATGAGGTTGCGTTCATT